>JAJPUD010004614.1:131278-178801 GCA_023553655.1 Myrmecobius fasciatus | reverse complement strand
TGTGTGTGTGTGTGTGTGTGTGTGTGTGTGTGTGTGTGTGTGTGTGTATTTTAAAAGTATGCACACCAACTTATAAAAAAAAAAGGTAATGGAGTAGAAGAGCAGAGGTATATGTGAGGGTAATCAGAAAAAGCCTCACATAGAAGATGGCACTTGAGTTAGGTTTTGAAACAATTAGGAATTCTAAGAGGTGGGAGCAGAGGCACAGAGGGAGATAGAGTGAGGGAGGGAGACAACGATCATATTCAAGGAAGAAGAAGGTAAGTTTGGCTAATGCCAGAGTTTGCAAAGGTAAGTAATATATAATAAAACTGAAAAGGTAGGCTGAGGCCAGGTTGCAAAGAGCTTGATCTTAGAGGTAATAGAGCATAGTTGTAAAGAGTCCTGGATTTTACTGAACAGAAGAGAGGCATAATATTCCATATGCCAAAGACTTAAGGCAGAAAATATAATTACAAAGCTAACACAAGTTGAGATAGTAAACTACAATATTGATCTTAAGTGGACAAAAGCAGTTGTATCCTTACTTGGTCAACTTCTGAGAGAGTCACTGAATCATTCTCAAACATAAATGATCTGTTAAGTATAATTTCATGCAAATTTTCATAAGCATATACATATAACACCAAACTAAAAACAAAAAGATATTTTCCCTTATTATACTATTAAACAAAAAAAAAAAACACTAATATTTATGCTAAAACTTGGACCATCTACACCCAACTTCAAAATAAGAGTATGGCACCTTTCAAAAGCCTTAGTGATCTACCTGCCATCCTTACACATTATTCTCTTTCATACTTCGATCCAGCAAAACTGGCTCTATAGTCCTCATTGACATGGCTTTGCCAGTTTTCTCACTGCCCTCTTATTGGGCCATATTCACCTGGGAATTGTTCAGAAGGAGGCAGGAGATGGAATGTCATGCATGTTCAAGAAATTTTAAGTAGGCCAGTGTTGCTGGATCATTGTGTATATGGAACGGAGAATGATGTAGAAAGACTGGAAAGGTGGGGAGAAGCTAGGTTATAGAGAGCTTTAAATACCAAACAGAAGCCTTTATAGGTGATCCTGAACAATAGGGACCACAGGGAGCCACTGTAGCTCATTGGCAGGGGAAATATATATATATATGACAGAAAAATCACCATGGTAGCTGAGTCTTGAGTATGCATTTGAATAAGGAAAAATATGAGGTAAGGAGATTAATTAGAAGGCTACTGCAGTAGTCCAAAAGAGAGATGAAGGCCTGAACTAAGGAACTGGCTAGATGAATAAAGAGCAGGGGAAATACCTGAGAGATTTTGAGAAGATAGAAATAATAAGATTTGGCAATGCATTTGGACATATGAGGTGAATGACGATGAGTAATTCAGGATGACTCTTTTAAGTTATAGAAGGGCAGAGACAATAGGGAAGTTTGGAAATGGAGATAGTTTGGGGGAAAACATAATGAGTTCATAATAGTTCTATTAAGAAAAATATGAATTTTGGGGAGGAGAAAAGTTACAGGCAACTAGGATAAAATGTCACCAGGTGGCAGTAGGACCTTGGTTGCTAGCAAATTATACAAAATGGTGAAAAAACAGATCCAAGCTGTCAACTAGCCTAACCTTAGGAAATCACAGCAAACAACACATGATCCTCCAAAGCACACCTCTCAACTTGTAGCCAGAATGAAAAAGGTCCTAAGTACATAACTCATGTGACCAAGACCTTAAACAAAGTTTGAATGAATCCTGCACTAAGTCACTACCCCAGTGGATTTATGGAACAATTCAAATCAATAACTATTTTTTAAACTTCTACTTATGTGCAAGACACTGTGAAATCAGATACTTGCTGCCATCAAGGACTTTATAATTTAATACAGGAGACTGGGAAAGAAGACAATGTAAAACAAAATGAGATTAAGTACAAAACAGAAGTACAAACAAAATGTTCTAAAAATACTTTAGATGGAAGAATCATGGAAGGTTTCCAGGAAGAGGTAGCATCTGAACTATATTTTGAAGTGAGGAATTTCAGCAGGTACATTTAGGGAGACTGCTGAAAAATGATGCAAGAGAGGTAAAGGTAGGACAGGAATATCTGATGATGAATAGTGTAGTTTGGCCACATCATACAGAATATAAAAGACAAAGTGTGAGATATAGCTGGAAAAGTCATTAGAAACCATATTTTGAAATGCCTTGAATGTCAGGGTTTAAAAAATTAGCCTTATTCTATTGACAATGAGAAACCAATGAAGGTTTTTAATGTGGGAGTGACCTGATTAGAGGAATACTTTAGTCAGTTTAAATGAACACTAATGTGAAGGAAGTGTTAGAGAGCAGAAACCAACTAGATTACTAGATTACAACATACTTTTTTTGAGTGTGTCAGATTTTTTTGGCAGTCAAGAGAAGCCTATGGACTCCCTTTTCAGAGTAATGTTCTTAAATGTACAAAATACAATGCATTAGATTACAAAGGAAACCAAATATCAATGAAAAGAGCAATGTACTTTTAAGAAAACTATCCAAGTTCACAGATTTCCTAAAAATTATTCACTGATACCTTGAAGATCTGTGATTAGCAAGTTAGGAACATCTGGATTAAAAGAAGCAAAACTAATTTAAAAGGTGTAAAAGCTGAAACAAGGAAATAGGTATAAAAGATGTACTAAAAATTAATGAAATGGACTTTGCATGCTAAGAGCCTGGGAGAGGGGGAAAAAAATATGACTCCATGGAGTTGAGAATAGGCAATTTTGGGGAAAAAAAAAATCAACTCATATTTCTTTGCTGTCTAAAGGACAAATTATCCTGTTTAGCCTTTAAATCCTTCACAATTTGGCCCCACCTGATCTTTCCAACCTCACTGATCAATATTTCTCCCACAACAAAGCCACATTCCAGCTAAACTGTTCTTCCTCCTTTCATCAAGACAATCTATCCCTAAGTCTCAGATGTTGCACTGTTTTTTCTTCATTCCTACAATGCATTTCTCTTTCCTCACCTCATTACCTCTGGGAATTAGCTGAGAAACTACTTTCTACATGAAGCCTTTGTGATCTCACTAGTACCTTCTTTCTAACTATTTTATATTTAAATATTTTGTATTTATTCAATATACACTTAACAAGGAGATTTTTCATTTCCTCCATTAGAATATAAGGAACAAGAGAGGATTGTTTCTTTTCTTTATACTTATATTCAGTAACTAGCACAGTGGCTGGCATTTAGTAAGCACATAAGTTAATCAGTTTCATTCATGTTGACTGAATTCAACAAGCATTAAATTCTCTTCCACAATGAATGACTCAGATGATTTACTTGGCATCATAAAAAAAAATGTATATATCTTGTGAAATTTTCAGATATTACATAACAAAAATGGAATTTTTCACTCAGTCTCAGCATTAGCAATAAACTATTTTTACCATGAATGCTTTTAATAGAGCAATTCAAAAACCAAATTTTTTAAACCAAGTCTTATAAGAAATAAAATTGATACTGAGAAATTACAACTGAGGTACTGATGAAAACAGCTGTAGTTCAGTATGTAGTCCAGAGAAATTAATCCAAGTCAACTACAATTTGTAAATTATGCCAACATTTCTTTCTCACAAATAAGGCGCAAAATAAAATTAAGCTCCCATCTCCACATCTGTATATTCCCCTCTAAAAGATGAAACCAATTGAAGGGTTGTAATAAATCATATGAAATAAAAGGAGAGTTGTTTCATACAAATGAAAATAAAGCCAATTTACTAAATTACAAATGCAATTTACTGGGATTTAAAATTGAAAAACCAGTTATCCAATTTTATTTATTGTAAGTAACTAGTTCTTAGGAATTGACAAAGTTTTTCCTGGTCTTACTGCCAGCAAAGAACCATCCAAAAGCCCAACTCCATAAAGACAATACCATAGGGGCAGCTAGGTGGTGCAGTGGATAGAGCACTAGGCCTGAAGTCAAGAGGACCTGAGTTTCCTAGCTGTGTGACCTAGGCAAGTCACTTAACCCCAATTGCCTCAGCAAAAACAAAACCAAAAAAACCAATACCATATATCATTACAGGGACTTCTAAAATCTGTCCCAATCAAATACATTCCAAATAAGTACTTTTCAGCAAAGGAGAACTCAATCTACAAGCAAAATATAGGTGTTAGGATATTGAAGTGACACTTATTGTTTAAGAATTTCCTAAACAGCACAAAGTTTTACACACATTCTGTGTTATTTCTAGCTTAAAGATCTTGATTTTTTTTCCCTTTCTCCCCCCATTCCCGCCTCCCCCATTAGTTCTCTTTCTTTTGTAGTAACCTCTTTATGCTCCTTCTGCTCCATAACAATTTTATTCCCCAAAGCTCAGTCTTGGACTTTGTACTTTTCTCTTTATTTACTTTGATCCCTTGTGGTTCCCACATTGCAGCTTCAACTATCACATTTACGCAAATGACATCTAAATTCATATAATTTTCAGCACCTTTCCCATCCTGTACTTTC
Organism: Myrmecobius fasciatus; assembly: GCA_023553655.1. Taxonomy (NCBI): domain Eukaryota; kingdom Metazoa; phylum Chordata; class Mammalia; order Dasyuromorphia; family Myrmecobiidae; genus Myrmecobius; species Myrmecobius fasciatus. Next base: position 174,307 of record JAJPUD010004614.1, on the reverse strand, counting down.
CAAGGGCCTGTAGAAGGATGTTTATTTAAGCTGTGCTTCCAGCACAATAAATTCAATATGACAAAAAATGAATTCAAATTAAAAGTATTACCTTAAAATCAGGCTCCCCTCCCCTCACCAAAACAAAACAAACAAAAATAAACCCACAAGGAAATTCTTCTACCTTCTTCACTTCTGTCAAAGTTAACATTTCCCCAAATCCCCAGGCAATGCCAAATTTGGAGTACTCTGGATGCCTTCTCCTTTTCCTCCCCTCCTCATTATACACAATTACTATCACTATTACAAGACATATATCTGTAAGCAGATGCATAGGATCATAGGATTTTAGTAGAACTAAAAACAACTTAAGATCATCTATTCTCATGTTCATTTCACAACTGAGGAAAATGACCTTGAGCAAAGTTAGGTGACTTGCCTAAGTGCATAAAACAGCAGGGCTCAGGACAAGTGTTCATTTGACTACATTATGCCTACAAGTCCACACATGAAGATTCACTTTTAATCATTGATACATCAGATTTAGTACCTGATTTTTCAATCCATACAGCAACACTCTCTAGGTCAAGGAGGTTTCAAATCCAGCACTCTTCTTCATTATACCATGGCTGTATTATCTCCTACAGTAGAAAAGCTCCTTAAAGGTAGAAAGTGTTTCATTTTTGTTTTTTGATCCTCTGTGCTTTGCATAAGATATGGCGATAAGGAAATAAAAAATTCACTAGTACTGGGAAGTGGAAATTGTCTCTTCCAATATATAGGTTGGCATTTTCTCTCCAATTTATAATCTTAACAAGTTATCTAGAGCACAGAAGTTGCCGAGGTCACACAGTCATTATCTGTAAGAAGCCAGGCTAGAAGACAGATCTTTTTGTTCAAAATCAAGATCACTATACTCTGCTGCCTCTTATAATGTGCCTTGTACATAACAGATGTTTGTTGCTAGAGAGAAGTAGCTGAAAGTGAATTTTAAGTACTTCAGAAAACAAATTAGGTCTTACCAAGAGAGTGAAAACTGGAAGTTCTTACAAAGTAGGCAAGTAAAAAGTACTTGCAAACAATCCAAGAAACAGACACAAAGCAGAACATTCTAATTCAGGTATGGTCTAAGCTTACCAAGGAAAGATAAGGCAACAGGAAACAAGAAAAGGTCTCTCACCAGTTCAATCCCTCCACCCCAAGCTCTTCAGATCTTCCCTCCCATTTTCTTGTCTCTTGTAATCTAGCACTATCCTACTGCTCTGATTTACCATTCACTGGAATCCTCAGAGCTAGAAACATATGATACTATCCCTGTCTCAACTATGTCCACTTGAGATGTCACACAAAATATTCACTCAAGATAAACATAGGCTGCTGCAAAGACAGCTCATGGCTTTATTTTTTGTTTCAAATATGCAGCTTTATGATATTTAGCATTTTGCAAGCTTCTGAGACTGTAACAGCATATGAGACTTTTGAAAGCCCAGATTAGTTCAAATCTGGAGAAATATGTTCAGTTCTAAGTACAATATTTTAGAAAAAACCTTAATAATCTTGAGGGTATCGAGGGAAAAGCAAGCAAAATGATAAAGAACCTCAAGTCCATGACATTTGAGAACTGGCTGAAGAAACTGAGGATACTTGGCTTGGAGAAGAGAAAGGGTGAGAATGGAGTAAATGAGGAAAAGACAGTGGTAGCATAACAACCATTCTGGAGTACTGGAGAGGCTATCTTGTAGAAGGTCAATTTGGAATAGTTCTTCTGGTTCATGGAAGGCACACAGCTGCCAAAAGGCAAATTTGGATTTGATAATGACAAAAAACATTTCTTAAAGAGTTTTCCCCAAACAGTAAAAGATCTGTTTCAGGAGTTAGATAGTAGGTTGCCCCTCACTGGAGATCTTAAAACAAAGATTAGGTGTGTCTGAGAGGGGATTACTTTACAGGTACAACTTAGAGAAGAAGGGTACTGAGGTCCTTTCTAACATGAAACTTCTTTGATTCTTCAAAAAAATAGATAAAGGTTAGTTACTTGTTTGTCTTCCCTCCCCTCCTCCCCCTGGGACATGCAGCAAGAAGTTTAATATCTATCAGGCTATAAATACAGATGGCTGCATAAGGTCCCATCTTACTATCATAAAGGAAGCTCATCTGAAAATTTTTTTCTCAAGTTTCCCAGCTTCTTAAACTGTAGGTCATGACCCCATGAGGTCTCATAACTGAATGTGAAGGTTGTGAAATTATGATTTATCATCAGTAAATATTTGGTTTGTATATCTATTTCATATACCTACATAAAAATTTCTCTGATCTAAACCAAAATTGTCCACCAGTTTTTGGCTTTTCATTACCCAGAGAGGCTCAGTGTCACTAAGTCTCAATCATCATTTCTCAAATTAGAGGTCTCAACCTGCAGTTTTCCTATTACAATTAAACTTTAAATGGACTCTTTTATAAATACCTCAAAAGGTCTATAAAACCCTTAAGTACTAGGAATAAATTCTTTAAAAAGAATTGTAGGGGCAGCTAGGTGATGCAGTGGATAGAGTGCCAACCTGAAATCAGGAGGACCTGAGTTCAAATCTGACCTCAGACACTTAACACTTCCTAGCTGTGTGACCCTGGGCAAGTCACTTAACCCCAACTGCCTTAGCAAAAAAAAAAAAAAAGTGAATTTATTACTCAAAAGTAGTAAAGCTATTTAATTTTGATAAAAGCAGGAATTAATGGAACTCTTAATATCCTTTCTGATTTCACTATAGAATGAACCCTAAACATTGCCTATTTTAGAAATTGGTAAGAAGAATTAGGCAATGCAAAACATAATTTTTAAAGACACATTCTTCCTTCTCCAATGACACTACTATATATAAGGCCATTAGTAAAACATAATCTATTAAGAGAAAATAGGGAAGAAAAAGAAGTCTAAGGAAAAGTAAAACACCTTCATTTTGACTAAATCATCATCCCAAGTCCAATTACTATTCCCAAACTAGTCTCTTCAAATCATATTTGCTGAATAAATTTGCCCAACAGAAGTGAAAAGAAACATAATTAGAAAAATAATGGCATTAAAATAATCAAAAAATACATAAAATTACAGAAATCTCACCTTAAATCTCTTGTCCTGCAGTACTTTTTTGATGGCAACTAGTTCTCCTGAATCACAAAGTTTGGCTTGATACACTACACCAAACGACCCATTCCCGATCACTTTAGTGTCTGTATAACTGACTTCCTGTGGCCTGTCTGGACCTTGTCCAGGAGTTGCCACCACTGTTGTCACCTTGCTGCCATCCTTGTCTCCTGGAAAAGAGAATACAAAAAGAATAGCATGAAAATAAATCTCCATAAATAAAGAAATCTTCTAAATTCTGAATGTATTTTTAAATTTAATTAATTTAAAAGTGCTTGAGTGTGAGGAAAAATGATTTAGAACAAAGTACCAAAATAAGATCTCAAACAAGAAAAATGGGTATTAAATACAATAAAAAGGAGGCAGGTGATGACGCAGTAGATACAGCACTAGCCCTGGAGTCAGGAGGACCTGAATTGAAATCCAGCTTCGGACACTTAACACTTACTAGCTATGTGACCCTGGGCAAGCCACTTAATTACAACTGTCTTGCGAAACAAACAAATCAAATAAATAAAATAATAAGAAATAAAAATGCTAGATTAACTCAAAATAGAAATTAAGAAGCACTGTGGTATAATAGAAAGAATTCTGGAACTAGAGTCAGAGAACATGATTTTGAATCTATACAATCTTAGGAAAGTCATTTACCCTCCCTGCCTATCAATTTCCTCCACCATAAAATGAAGGCTTAGAATTAAGAGTTATAAGGTTCCTTCTGATTTAATACTTGTAAGTTCATTAATCACTACTTTCTTCAATATGCAGCACAAAACATTATAATATGAAGGTACTATTAGAGGATACCGATTCTAAAACCCTAATATTCAACTAATCATGGAAAATTACAGATAAAAGGAACATTAAAGATCTGGCCAACCTTTCCATTTTACAAATGGACAAATTTACTCTCTTATACTGAGATTATTCAACAGTAAAGTTAAAATATCTTTTACACAAATATTTTAATTTTCTGTTTTGCATTCTAATTTATGAAAATCTTAACTAAGTTTAAATTAATCAAAAACAATCATTTGATCTAACCTTATTTCTATTTTAATATGTACTAAAACAATATAAAACAATGTAATTGAGCATATCTGTGGCTGTGTGAATCCTTTGATCAAACACCGAGACTAAGAGTTTTGATTCCTTCTTAGACATATTACTTTTGTTCTCCTAAATAGCTATACAAGATTATGGTGGCCCTTGCTAACTACATTGAAAATATATACCCCTAGTCATAAAGGAGACTTGGGCAAAAAAATATGCATGTTTATCATCACTGTTAGAAAAAACTCAATGCTATATTTTAGGGATCCCATGAGCTCAAAATACTCTTTACATTTTAAATTTCCATACAAAAAAAAAACATTCTTGGACAGGCAGCAACCTCTGCTATGCCCTATTTATGACAGATCAGAAGCAGCAATTTTAAATACAAAGAAAACTAAGTCATAAAGAACATATATACATTTTTGAGAGACAAACAATACTAACTGGTACCTTATACATTTATGTTATACAACTTCCAGTGGGTCTTCACTGCAGCAAGGCAGTGCTTTTATTACTGTCTGATTCTCTATTTCATACCCGTATAAAAGCAATTCCAAACCTTCTCTTCTTTTCTCAAACTTCCCCATAACTTCTCCTTCTGCCTCAGTTGAGGAACTTGGTCCTGACTTTATTGAAAATAAGGGAGGCCAATCAACATGAACTTCCTCTTCTCCCATTTCCTTCATTTCCAAATTCTTTGATATCATTTCTCACTTTATTTTTCTTTCATTAGTCTGTCAAAAGAGAAAGCCCTTCTCCTTGGCAAGGCCAATCCCTCTACATGGGCACTTGACCCTACCACTCACTTCCATCTTCTCCAAAGGACTGCATTCTCAATCATTGCCCCTTTTTTCAATTATCAACTAATTTCAAACAAGTATATATCTACCTTATGCTTAAAAACAATCTTCAATAGACTCTACTATCCCCTCAAACTATCATCCTATATCTACCTCTCTCCAATCAACTTCCATGAAAAGGTCTTCTATATCTGATGACTTTATTTCTTCTCTCAGTCTCTAACCCTTGATATATTTGCCTTTATATGGGTTTAACTATCAAACTTTATGAAGATGCATTGTATGAAAGACAGAAAGAGAGACAGACAGACAGATATACAGAGGCAGAGATTCAGCCCCAAGATTCAGTCTCAGGTCAACAATTAACTATTGGACATACCTTAAATTAGACATGTCTACAGCTGAACTATTTCCCTCTTTCAAACTTCCTTATATGTGTCAAATGTTCTATACTCCTTTCAATGCCTCAGATTTATAATCTTGGCATTATACTGGATTGTTTATTCTCCCTCAACTTGCATATCCAACCAGTTGCCGGATTTTATTCTTTCTACCTTCAAAACATCTCATATTCAAACCTATCTATTTACATAATTAACCACCATAGTTTAGGCCTTCAACAACTCTAGCCTACATTACTACAATCTCCCAGTTGTCTGGTCCATCCTACACATTACTATACTACCAACCAAGGATTTCAGATAAACTCAGAGATGACCAATCCTACTCTATTACAGGATCAAATGTAAAATCTTCTCAGCTTTTAAAGCTCTTCCTGTACTTCATAAAACATTTTCCACCCTTCTATTTTTCTTACATCCCTTCTATATATTCTGCAATCCAGTGATTAACCTTAGATTAACTCCAAATTTACCCAAGAAGCCCTTCACAGGACTCCTTATTCTTAGTGCCTTCCCTCTAATTTCTTACTGATCTTGTATAGATTTTGTTTTTAACGTTGCTGTTGGCATGTTATCTCCTGCACTAGACTGTGAGATCCTTAAAAGGAAGAAGTGTCTTTTGCCTTTCTATATTCCCAGTATATAGCACACAGAGTTAGTGCTTAATAAATGTCAATTCTTACTAACTCTAGGATCAAATAAAAACTTGTCTATTTAACTTTGACATATAAATAAACTTACTACGTTACAGAGGTATAAGCAAATATGTATCTGTTATGTTATACTAACATTTGCTAAATACATGTTTTATATGTGTGTATATAAAAACACACACATACATCATATGTGCATATGTCTATCTTGTTTATACATTAGGATATTAAACTTTCATAGAAAATTTTAATATAATCCCCCCCCTTAGATCACTTGCATTCTTATCCTAGTGTATTAATTTTGTTTGTGCAGCTTTTCAATTACATTTAATCAAAGATCATTTTTAAAATTGTCTTTATCCCTTCTTTGGTTAAGAATATACCTTGCATATAGATATGCAAGGTTATAAGTTTTTTATAATGAGCTTTGATATTAATGTCACCCATACATTTAAAATGCACTGGGGTATAAAGTGTTGGTCTAATACTAATTTCTGCCTGACTACTTTCCAGTTTTCCCAGAAGTTTCATCAAATAAGGAGTTCTTTCCTAAGTATAGTTTCTGGTTTTTTTGAACTTTGGGTGATTGAATTACATAGTTTTTTATTCTTCTTGGTGTAGTCTGTTCCAGTGTTCTTAAAAATCAATATTGGATGTTTTTGATGACTGCTGCTTTATAACATGGTATAACATCTGGAAATGCCATTTGTACTTTGTTCCTACCTTGTTTCATTATTTCCCTTGATATTCTACAGATTTGTTATCTTTCTAAATCAATTTTGTTACTTTACCAAGTTCTATAAACTATCTTTTTGATAATTTGATTGGTATAGTATTAAAAGCATAAATTAACTTTTATATTTTCATTTTCATTATATTTATTATATTGCCTTTGCCATGAGCACTGAATATTCTACCAGTTACTTAAACTGCTTTTCATTTCTCTTAAACTAAATTTATACTGGTATTTTAGGTGCTTTGGTACACTTGAACCCCAGAGATTTTAAACATTTTGTAGTTATTTGGAATTGAGTTTCCTTTTCTAATACTGTCTCTTGATTTTATCACTACATAACAGTTGACTTTTAAGAGTTTATTTTGCAGTCTACTACTGCTAAAACTACTGTCTCAATTGGCATCTTTGCTAATTCAAGGATTTTTTAAATAATCCATCATATAAGCAAATAGGGATAGTTTTATCTTAACTATCTTTTTAGCTTTTATCTTCTCTTACTCTTGTTAATGTTTCCAAAACTACACCAAAAAGCAACGAATAGACTAGGCATCTTTACCCCTGCATTTATTGAAAAAGGTTCTATTGAACACAAAACCTTACAAAAATGAATGTTGAAAACTATCTTCAGATATATTTGGAAAAATAAAATACTACTGAGAAAAGAAAAAAGTTCTCATGTATCTCCACTACAAATGATGCTTTTGAGTTTAGATACTTTTTTGACATCTATTTAAAAAAGGTCTTATACAGCTATATTTTGTAGGTTCCACCCCCCCATATACGCATTATGCTTTGTCAACAGCTTTTTCCACATCTGGGGATAATCATATTAATTCTTAATATGACTATTTGATTTCCTAATGTTAAAACATCCTTGTATCTTTGGTATGAATCCAAATCAGTCAAAATGAATGCTTTCTTGGATGACTCATGCTATAATATGTTTCAAATGATGTTATTTAAAATTTGTAAATAAAAATTCATTATTGTTATGTCTATAGTTGTAATTCTGTACCTTATCCTTCCCTATTTTAAACATCATGGTTTTATTTGACTCATAAAAAGAATCTTTCAGCTTTCTCAATTTCTGAGAATAATTTAAAAGTTTGATAGAATTTTCTTTTAAATCCATCAGGACCAGTTGTGTTTTTTCCCCCCTTCCCTTTAGTAATTCTTTTATAGGTATTATTTCCTTTTTTTGAGATTGAATTATTTAAGAATTTTATTTGATCTTCTGGTGGCTAGGGTATTTCATATTTTTGAAGGGTTGTGTGTGTGTGTGTGTGTGTGTATGTGTGTGTTCACTCTGCTCTATTGGCATTTAATTGTTCATAGTAGGTTCTGTAAATCCTTGTTATTTCCTAAGTAATTGGTGATTTGATATTTTGTTTAAATGACTTCTGCTGCCTTCTTTATAATCAGATTGGATAAAAGTTTATTAATTTTATTAGTCTTCAAATTTAAGTTTTATTTCTCATATCTATAAAATGTTTGCCTTTAAATGACCTGTTTCTCTTAAATTAAAAAAAATTCCTCTTTTGTGATCATGTTAGACTTATTAGTTTCTAATTTTTAAATGCATCACTGGTTTATCCTCTTTTTTTCCCTTCCTGTTTTGTTAATGTGCATTTTGTAAGGATTTGATTTTTACTCTCAGGATAATTTTAGCTCTATCTAAAGAATCCTGTTAGTTGTTTCTTCACTATCATTTTTTTTCATGCAATTATTAACTGTTTCTATGTTCTCTGATCCAATTATCAAGTCAATAATAATTGACTCAATTATTATTATTAGTTACGATTTCATTATTAAGTTTCTATTTAGGACTGTGTCTTTTGTTTTTGCTTCTTGAACTCATTACTATTTTTATTGCACTACAGTTAAAAAGGATGTATTTACTATTTCTGTTTTTTATACTTTGTTTACAATATCTATGCCCCTCCTGGGAAAATTGGAAACTAGTGTGAAAGAAACTAGGACTTGACCCACACTTAACACCACATACCAAGATAAGATCTAAATGGGTTCATGATCTAGATATAAAGAGTGATACTGTAAGCAAATTAGAGGAACATAGTATAGTTTACCTCTCAGACCTGTGGAGATGGAATAAATTTATGTCCAAAGAAGATCTGGAATTCTTAATTGAACACCAGATACATAATTTTGATTATATTAAGTTAAAAAGTTTCTATACAAATAAAACTAATGCAGACAAGATTATGAGGGAAGCATCAAATTGGGAAATCATCTTTACATTTAAGGGGTCGGATAAAGGCCTCATTTCTAAAATATATAGAGAACTGTCTCATATTTGTAAGAATTCAAACCACTCTCCAATAGATAAATGGTCAAGGGATACGAAAGAGAATTTTCAGATGATGAAATTAAAACCATTTCTAGTCATATGAAAAGATGCTCCAAATCACTATTGATCAGAGAAATGCAAATTAAGACAACTCTGAGGTACTACTACACATCTGTCAGATTGGCTAAAATGACAGGAAAAGATAATGACGAATGTTGGAGGGGATGTGGGAAAACTGGGACACTGATACGTTGTTGGTGGAAGTGTGAACGAATCCAACCGTTCTGGAGAACAATTTGGAGCTATGCTCAAAAAGTTATCAAATTGTGCATACCCTTTGACCCAGCAATCTTGCTATTGGGCTTATATCCCAAAGAGATCTTAAAGGAGGGAAAGGGACCCACATGTGCAAAAATGTTTGTGGCAGCCCTTTTTGTATTGGCTAGAAACTGGAAACTGAATGGATGCCCATCAATTGGAGAGTGGCTGAATAAATTATGGTACATGAATGTCATGGAATATTATTGTTCTGTAACAAACGACCAGCAGGATGATTTCAGAGAGGTCTGGAGAGATTTGCATGAACTGATGCTAAGTAAAATGAGCAGAACCAGGAGATCATTATACACGGCAACAACAATATTACATGATGATCAATTCTGATGGACATGGCGCTCTTCAACAATGAAATGTCTCAAACCAGTTCCAATTGTTCAGTGAAGAAAGCCATATGCACCTAGACAGAGGGATATGAAATGTGGACCACAACGTAACATTTTCACGGTCTCTATCGATGTTTGTTTGCCTTGGGTTTCCTTTCTCAGATATTTTTTGTTCACGTAGATACGATTGTTCTTGCACAGCAAGATAAGTATGGAAATATGTATACATATATTCGACTTGCAAGTATTTTAATATAATTAGCATGTAGTGGACTTCCTGCCATCTAAGGGAGAGGAGAGGACTAGGGGGGAAAATTTGTAAAGGAAAGCTTTGTAAAGATCAATGTTGAGGAACTACCCTTACATATGTTATGCAAATAAAAAGCCACCTAGCTGCCCCCAGAAAAGGCTATTTTTGAAGATAACTCAACTACATCTGATTTTTGGGTCTTGTCCAAAGTGGAAGTATAGGGGTAGCTAGGTGGTGCAGTGGATAGAGCACCAGTCCTGAAGTCAGGAGGACCTGAGTTCAATCTGGTCTCAGACATTTAACACTTCCTAGCTGTGTGACCCTGGGCAAGTCACAACCTCAATTGCCTCAGCAAAAAGCAAAGTGGAAGTATAAGAAAAATTTAAATTAAAAATCAACTCATCTTGTGATTCCTAAGCATCAAGCATTTCAATTGAAATGTTTCGTATTCTGGCTACATGAGAAAAATTAAATGAAGACAGAAGGAGTTTACTTTTTTATCAGCAGTTCATGGAACTTATACAAAAATTGACCATGTGTTAGGGAACAAAAACCTCAAAATAAAATGCAGAAAGGCAGAAATAGTAAATGCATGGTTTTTTTTCCAGATCATGATGCAATAAAAATCACATGCAATATGAGGCCAGGAGAAAATAGACAAAAAGTTAATTGGAAATGAAATAATCTCATTTTAAAGAATAAACGGGTGAAAGAGCAAATCATAGACACAATCAATAATTTCATCCAGGAGAATAACAATAATGAGACAACATACCAAAATTTGTGGGAATATGGCCAAAGCGGTTATAAGGGGTAATTTTATATCTCTAGATGCTTACTTGCATAAAATAGAAAAAGAGAAGATCAATGAATTGGTCTTACAATTAAAAATTGGAAATTCTGAAAATAAAGGGAGATTAAGAAAACTATTGAATTAATAAATAAAACTGAGTTGATTTTATGGAAAAAAAAAACCGAACAAAACAGATGAGCCTTTAGTTAATTTAATTAGAGAAAGGAAAGAAGAAAAAATCAAATTGTTAGTCTCAAAAACAAAAAGGGAGAACTTTCCACCAATGAAGAGGAAATTAGGGCAATAATTAGGAGTTACTTAGTCCAACTTTATGCCAATAAATTTGATAATCTAAATGAAATGGACGAATATCTACAAAAATATAGATTGCCCAGGTTAACAGAAGAGGAAATAAATTATTTAAATAGCCCCATTTTACAAAAAGAAATAGAACAAGCTATTAATCAACTCCCTAAGAAAAAATCTCCAGGGCCAGATGCAAATTCATGTACATGTAAATTCTACCAAATATTCAAAGAATAATTAATTCCAATAATATATAAAGTATTTGAAAAAATAGGGAAAGAAGCTGTTCTACCAAATTCCTTTTATGATACGGATATGGTGCTGATAGCTAAACCAGGTAGGGTGAAAACAGAGAAAGAAAACTATAAACCAATTTTCCCTAATGAATTTTGATGCAAAAATCTTAAATAAAATATTAGCCATGGGATTGCAGAAAGTCATCCCCAGGATAATACATTATGACCAAGTAGGATTTATACCAGGAATGCAGGGCTCGTTCAATATTAGGAAAACTAATAATCAATTATATTAATCAGCATAATAAATTATATTAATAACCAAACTAACAAAAATCATGATTATCAATAGATGCAAAAAAGCATTTGATAAAATCCAACACCCATCCCTACTAAAAACACTAGCGAGTATAGGAATAAATGGATTTTTCCTTAAAATGATCAGTAGCATCTATTTAAAACTGTCAGCAAGCATCATATGTAATGGAGACAAACTAGAACCATTCCCAATAAGATCAGGAGTGAAACAAGGATGCCCACTGTCATTACTATTTAATATTGCATTAGAAATGTTAGCTTTGGCAGTAAGAGAAGAAAAAGACATTAAGGAATTAGAGTAGGTAATACGGAAACCAAATTATCACTCTTTGCAGATGATAAATATGATGGTATACTTAGAGAACCCTAGAGACTCAACTAAAAAATAATTAGAAACAATTCACAACTTTAGCAAAGTTGCAGGATACAAAATAAATCCACATACATCAGCAGCATTTTTATATATTACCAACAAAGTTCAGCAGCAAGAGATACAAAATGAAATTCCATTTAAAATAACTGTTTATAGTATAAAATATTTGGGAATCTATCTGCCAAGGGAAAGTCAGGAACTATATGAATAAAACTACAAAACACTTTCCACACAAATAAAGTCAGACCTAATCAGTTGGAAAAATATCAAGTGTTCATGGGTAGGCCAAGCGAATATAATAAAAATGACTATACTACCTAAATTAATCTACTTATTTATTGTCATACCAATCAAACTCGCAAGAAATTATTTTTTAGATCTAGAAAAAATAGTAGCAAAGTTCATCTGGAAGAACAAAAGGTTAAGAATTTCAAGGGAATAAATTAAAAAAAAAAAAAAAAAAGCTGATGAAGGTGGCCTAGCTGTGCCAGATCTAAAACTATATTATAAAAAGCAGCATCAAAACCATTTGGTACTGGCTAAGAAATAGAATAGTCGATCAGTGGAATAGGATAGGATCACAGTACAAACCAGGCAATAACTATAGCAATTTAGTGTTTGATAAACCCAAAGGCCCCAGCTTTTGGGATAAGTACTCACTATTTGACAAAAACTGCTGGGAAAATTGGAAACTAGTATAGAAGAAATTAGGGCTTGACCCACACCTAACACCACATATCAAGATAAGATCTAAATGGGTTCATGATTTAGACATAAAGAGATATTATAAGCAAATCAGAGGAACATAGGATAGTTTACCTCTCGGACCTGTGGAGAAGGAAGGAATTTGTGTCCAAGGAAGAACTGGAACTCTTAATTGAATACCAGATAAAGATTTTGTACAAACAAAACTAATGCTGACAAGATTAGGAAGGTACCAATAAATTGAGAAATCATTTTTATATTTAAGGGTTCTGATAAAGGCCTCATTTCTAAAATATATAGAGAATTGACTCAAATTTATAAGAATTCAAGCCATTCTCCAATTGATAAATGGTCAAAGGATATGAACAGACAATTTTCAGAGGATGAAATTAAAACTATTTCTAATCATATGAAAAGGTGCTCTAAATCACTATTGATCAGAGAAATGCAAATTTAGACAACTCTGAGATACCATCACACACCTGTCAGATTGGCTAAAATGACAGGAAAAGATAATGACAAATGTTGGAGGGGATGTGGGAAAACTGGGACACTGATACATTGTTGGTGGAACTGTGAACGGATCCAATCATTCTGAAGCGCAATTTAGAACTATGCTCAAAGAGTTATGGAACTGTGCATACTCTTTGACCCAGCAGAGATCTTAAAGGAAGGAAAGGGTCCCACATGTGCAAAAATGTTTGTGGCAGCCCTTTTTATAGTGGCTAGAAACTGGAAACTGAATGGATGCCCATCAATTGGAGAATGGCTGAATAAATTATGGTATGTGAATGTCATGGAATATTATTGTTCTGTAAGAAACGACCAGCAGGATGATTTCAGAGAGGCTTGTAGAGACTTTCATGAACTGATGCTGAGCGAAATGAGCAGAACCAGATCATCATTATACACAACAACAACAAGAGGCTGTGGGATCTGAGTCTGGAACACAACAGCATTTTTGTACTCTCTATTGATGTTTGCTTGTATTTTGCTTTCCTTCTCAGGTCTTGTTTCTTATAGATCCGATTTAACTGTATAAACATACATGCATATATTCAATTTGTCATATTTTAACATAATTAACACATATTAGACTACTTGCCATCTAGGGGCAGGGATGGGGGGGAAGGAGAGAAAAATTTGGAACAAAAGGCTTTTAAAAGGGTCAATGTTGAAAAATTACCCATGCATATGTTTTGGAAATAAAAAGCTTTAATAAAAAAAAAAAGAAAAAAAGAGAATAAGGCTCTTTTTGGGGGGGGTCAGGGGGAGAGCTTTCTTTGGATCTTCAGCATTTAGCACAATGCCTGGCACATAGTGGATGTTTAAAAACACTAGGTATTTGTGAGGTTTTTTTTTTTTTATTTTAAATAATTCAAAGGGAATTTTCAAGTAGTTCTGGATATCTCAAACATAAGAGGTATGTATTTAATATGTATATGTAAATCATCCTATATCACATCTATCACATAATCAATCTTCTTGAGGCTAAACTAGAAATCATTAGGTTATGATCAAATAATATCATTGGATATATATTTTATATTTAAGGAGCTAGATGATATAAACCTGTCTTGTAAGAAATTCTGAGGAACTGAAAAAAAAAAAACAAATGATAAGTTTAGAAAAAAAGATTAAAATATATTTTTCTTTTCTGATACCAAGGACAGAGAGCATTGGTTAAGGAGTCCGAAGATGACCTATGCTCAAATTCTACTTTTAACAGTACTTGTACAACCTTTGGCAAGGAAATGGAAAAGTCAATGGTCATTTGGCAAAATGGTAAAAGCAAAGGCAAAATTTATTATTTTCAAACACCTATCTCCCAAATTAACATGTATTTAGTACTTTTTATAAACAGGGAACAGTTGGTACAAAGGAACTAGAGAGGTCCTGCCCTGAAGAAATTTACATTCAATTGATGGATAAAACATTTACCCATTCAAGCAATACAAAGTAATCTGATGAAGAAAGCAGTAAGAATAGGTGGTCTGCAGGAAAGGACAAAGAATCAGCAAGTCTTTAAAAGTATGTGGCACCATAATCAGAACCTTAAAGGCAAAGATTTGCAAGCAAAGTAGGTAAAAATGAATGGAAGGAAGAGAAAATGTAGACACGGAGCAAAAGAATTATCCTACAATAAAGGAGAAAAATCATAAATGTCATACTGACTTAAAAGATTAGTTAGCATTCCAAGATGGCTATAATAAAGCATACTGAAAAGAATAACAGGAAATTGGAAAGGTTAAGTGGGAGTCAGATTTTGAAGAATTTAAAGTCTTACACTAAGGCTTTAATAAGTATTTTATTCTAGAGGCAATAAGGACCCACTGAATGTCTTTGAATAGGAGTAATATAGACCTGTGTCTTAGGAACATAATTTTGGCAAATGTGTAGAAGATGGATTGGAGAAGACAGAGTAGCAATTAAATTAGGAGGCAATAGTACAGTGGACCTCTAAGTGAAGAGGGCCTGAAATGAGTACAGAAATATGGATGTAAGAGATGTTATGAAGTAGAACTGATTTGGAAGCTGATTGTACTGAAGTGGAGATGAGAAAAAGAAGCTGGGGGGGGGGGGGGGGGGGGAAGAGGCTGTTAAAGATGTGTACTTGATATCTCAACAATGAGAGCTACCCATGAATGTAATGGCAGATTCTCCCTCTTTGAAGGTCTTCCAACAAATACCTGTTAGGTATTCATAAATAATGGAGATTCTTTTTGGGAATAGTTACTTACATTACTTACACTTCTCAAATTTTGCGACACTGTAAAAGAAATAAGTATGGAGGAAGGGAAGGGGAAAGGAATGAGTTGTTTGGGACATGTATTAAATAACATACATGTTATTTATGTATATATAGCATACAATTTTCTTTTGGTTTTCTTTTTGGTAAAAGAGGACTGGAATTCAGGCAAAAAAAAAGTACATATAGATTTCTAAGTAATCTGTATTCAAAATAAGTGATGATTGCCAAGAGAATATAGATAGAAGAGGACTTGAGGGAATACTGAGGAGCAAGAAGGGAGTGAAGGAAGAAACATACCAACACTTTCTGAGCAAGATACAGGTGATGAATCAGCAGGTCTTAAGTAGACATATTATGATGTGTAATTAAATGGGCAAGCCACTGAGTTAGTATATCAGAGTATGTATATATATCTTGAATAAATAATATAGATACAAAAATAGGTAGTGTTCCAAAGCATTTTGAAAACTAGCAGTGCTTTCAATTATCACAAATTTTTCTGTCATAAAACTTTATCTTTTTAAGCCTAATATTCTCATGGTGGCATTACATGGGAAAGGATGACTTATAAGAATCAAAAACTGGGTGACAGAAATGAGACAAGATTGTAAGTATAAAGTATATTATAGCATGCGACCAGACTTACATGCAAGAAATAGGTCAGCCATCTATTTAGTAAGAGTGAGGGGTAACAAGGAGAGAGTCTAACTGTTGTTCAGCTATCTACAAAATACTACAAGGGGAAAGCTTCTAATATATTTGGTAGATTTTTTATGAAAAGATAACAAGAAGAATTACACAGGAGAAGGCATGGGCACTGTGTCTATTGAAGGTTTCAATCAGTCAAGAATTTTCATGGATGATACAAAGGATTCATCAAAATAAGTACAAGTTTATCTGATTCTCTAAATATTTATAGCACTTGAGACAAAGGTGGAGGAAAAAAACCACAACTTAAAAAATACTATTCTAAAGCTATAAAAGTTTACCATATGTTACCTAGCTCAATTCCTCCGTTTCTTAATTCCAGCTGGAAATAGATAGCACTCTTCTCAATGATCTAAAGCACCAACTTGAACAGACACTTCTCTTCAGGTGTTGCTTATTTAACCAATGTTTTACCAAAAGACCATAGCACTCCACAAGGCTATTGGAAGAGCAAAAATCTTTCCTTATCATTGAACCTGAAAAAAAGGTTTAATGCAGGTGTGAAGGCTAAATACAGATTTATCTTACTGAAAAGAATTTTCTTGTCTGGAATCATTAAGAATAACCTAACATACAATGAAACAATATTCATAATTTCTCTAAATCTATTAAAATCGAACAAAGTTAGACTGAGTTCCAGCCCAACACACACACACACACACACACACACACACACACACACACACACACAGAGCTTTAAACTTTAAGATATGTGTATATATTTTAAAAACAACCTTTTAGAACTTAAAAGATTTTGTCCACTAGTTCAAATGATCTTGTGATGAAGACAGCCATCTACCCAGAAAGAAGATTTTGGGGTTTGAGTGTGGGTCACAACATAGTATTTTCACTTTTTTGTTGTTTGCTTGCATTTTTGTTTTCTTTCTCATTTTTTCCCTTTTGATCTGATTTTTCTTGTGCAGCAAGATAAATGTGGAAATATGTATAGAAGAATTGCACATTTAACATATATTACTTACCATGTAGGGGAGGAGGTGCTGGGAAGGGAGGGAGAAAAAATTTGGAACACAAGGTTTTGCAAGTGTGAATGTTGAAAACTCTCTCTCTCTCTCTCTCTCTCTCTCTCTCTCTCTCTCTCTCTCTCTCATATGTATATGTATATATACATATGTTTTGAAAATAAAAAAGCTTTAATAATAATAATAAAAATATTTTGTGCTGCATGTGAAACAAGATGCTTGAGATTCGTTTTAAAACTTTTAAGTTTTACATGTCAAAGGAAGTAAAACTCAAATAAAGCTTTACCATATCAGAAAATTGGGGTGCTAAATTAATGAGAATCATTCTCAGTAGTTAAATATAATAAATAGGATACCATGGAGTAACAAGAAAATGTTCAATGTGAACAGGAAATTATAATTTGCCCCACATTTTTACCACAAATTCAAAAATTAGCCAACAAACTGATGAGTCAAATGAAAATAGTTGTCAAGGCAATTTTCCTGCTTAATATATTCCCAAGTACAATGTTTGAGTCCACTCTGCCTTCAATCTTATTGATTGAGTGCCTCAATCTAATGCCCTAGTAAGGCCAAGCCAGGCATATACTACCCTGATATCTATCTACCCCAGGTTCCAAAATTAATTTTATCTATTCCTTCACTTTTTATCCGCCTGTCCCCAATTACTTGACTATTTTAAACAAGAATTGCTAGAAAGCATTTTGGAAAAGATTAGGTTTTTTAATTCAGAGAAACATCTTACACTACATACAATAAGGTCAAAATGGATGGACTAGAATATTAAATACTAAATATAAATATTAAAATCCGACATACCAACCCTCACCCCACTCACACACCAGCAATGGCTAGAAGTCAGGAGAGTGATTATTAACCAAACAAGTATAGAAGTAATCCCAAAAGATAAAATAATTTAAGTTATAAAAGATATAAAATAAAAGCTTTTGCATTAACAAAATGAATACCACTAGGATAAGAGGTAAAGCAGTTATTTGGAGAAAAATCCAAAAGCCATTTCCCCAAATAAGTAAGTGGTTACGAATTAAACAGTTCGAATGGATGCCCATCAATTAGAAAATGGTTAAATAAATTATGGTACATGAATGTCACGGAATATTATTGTTCTGTAAGAAACAACCAGCAGGATGATTTCAGAGAGGCCTGGAGAGACTTGCATGAACTGATGCTGAGTGAAATGAGCAGAACCAGGAGATCATTATACACAGCAACAACAAGACTATATAATGATCAATTTTGATGGACATGGTTCTCTCCAACAATGAGATGTTTCAAACCAGTTCCAATTGTTTAGTGATGAAGGCCATATATACTCAGAGAGAGGCCTGTGGGATATGAGTGTGGACCACAACATAGCATTTACACACTTTCTATTGATATTTGCTTGCATTTTGTTTTCCTTCTCAGTTTTTTTTCCTTATAGATCCGATTTTTCTTTATAACTGTATAAATATGTATACATATATTCAATTTGTCACATATTTTAGCATAATTAACATGTATTAGACTACCTGCCATCTAGGGAAGGGGGTGTGGGGAAGGAGAGAAAAATTTGGAATACAAGGCTTTGCAAGGGTCACTGTTGAAAAATTATCTATGCATATGTTTTGCAATTAAAAAGCTTTAATAAAAATAATTAAGCAGGTCTCAAAAGAAAAATCAAACTATTAACAACCATTTGAAAGACTGCTTCAAATCACTGATTTTAAAAAATGCAAATCAAAACAACACAGAAGTTTCACAGTTCATTCATAACCAAGAAATTGGCTAAGATAAGAATAGTAAATACCAGGAAATTGGCTAAGATAAGAATAGTAAATATTGGAGAAATGGAAAAATACAAACACTAATAATACACTCTTCTGGAAAACAATTTAGAACCATGCTACTAACCTATAACACCCTTATCTTTTTGACCATAAGAACCTACATTAGACATATACCCCCAAAGAGGTCAATAACCTCCACCCAAAAAAAGAAAAGGTAAAAGGTTAGGGAAGGGAAAGGGAGAAGGAAAAAGGGGAAGGAAGGGAGAGGGAGGAGGAAGAGGAAAGGACCAATAACTTAAAAGGGAGGCAGAGTGCCCAGGTCACACAACTACTTAGGCAAAGCATTAAAACATTTACTCTAGAGGAAGAAAAAAAAAAATCAAGAATCATGAAAAACTAAAGTGATTTTTTTTTCTACTCCATAACTACACAAGTCAGAGAGAAGCCCAAAGGTAATAAGGGAAGCTCCACCAGCAAAACCAATCCAAACAAAGGTAGTATCTCAGTACAACCAGTGGCAGGACATATGTAACAAGCAAAGCTTAGTGTCCCAGGGGCAACAAGAGCCAAGAGTGCACTGAAAAAGCCTCAGGGCAGTTAGAAAACCCAAAGATTACCATCTTGGAAGTCCCAGAAAGCCAAGTGCTAAGTGCATTGTCTTACCTAAAACCATGGCACTCAAACTGAAAAAGCAGAGCCTAAGGGCTCTGAGGTCTTGAACTTCTATTCTGAGATAACAAGGAGGTCCAGGAGAGCCAATGTTTTGAATCTTATGATCCAAAAAGGGGCAAATTCTGTGGAAGTAAGCAGAGGAATCTGAAGGACAGAAGTGAATACCACAAGCAAAAGTATCATGTTTTGAAGTCTGGGTAAGGTACAACACTGTCATTCAGGAACTAACTGGGTGAAGTGAAAATATCAAAGAAAAGATTGACAACTATAAAAAAATTAATACAAATTTAAAGATCCCTCAAAAGAAGAAGAGAAAGAAACTTGATAATTGCAATCAGAGACTAAAAGGAAAAGTGGATTTTCCAACACAAATTCATAAACACCAAGAAGAAAGAGGAAAAAAATTTTTTTTAAATATAATAAAAGTTCTTGAGGCAAGAATTCAATTAAGAACCTTAAAAGAGTAGTAAATCTTACCTGGAACTCTCCAAAATTTAGAATGGGCCAAGGAGAAATAAATAATTACATGAGATGGCAAGAAATATAATAACAAAATGTAAGCTATCTGATACAAAAACACTTGACATAATTAACTCACTGTCCCACTAACAACAGTGGGTCTTCCAAACCTTTTCATGCTTCTTCAAATTTCCCATGGTTTCCCTGTTCTTTTGTTTTTGTTTTTTCAACCAGAATTTTGCCCTATATATTTTACCAAAAATCTGATGCTATTTGAGAGAAGGACTAAGAAAAGTCTATTAGATTTAGCAACTAAGAAATTGTTAGGGACTTTGAAGGGAATGGTTTCAGGTTAATGATAAAGATGAAAACCAAACTGTAAAGAGAATTAAGAACAAAATGAAAGGAATGAAAGGGTACCTTTTTCAGTTTTATCAAAAAAGGGAGAAAGATAAGGGGCAATAATTAGTGGGATTGGACTGATCAAATAAGGGGTTGAGGCGGGAGAAAATGGGCATGTTTGTGGCCAATAGGGAAGGAATTAATAGGGAAAGAAAAATTAAAAATGAGTAATTTGCCTGTGAAGATGGGATGGAATGGGATGACTTATGTATGTAGAGAAGTTTTAGTCTTTGAAAGTAGTCTTTGTCTCATCATATGAGAGAGGAGTGAAAGACGAAATAGTAGCAGAAGGCATTTGAGTGATAGGAGATCAAGAACAAAGAAGAGAGAGCTATAGTAGACTCATTGAACTTGAAAATCCACTAAGCAGCAAAATGGCCTTTGTGACAGCTATTTTCATTTGGTTCATTGGGACTTTAGGCTTATAAACTACTTGGCTGACTTGTGGATTTGTGGTTAATTTATAAAATTGAGGCTTCCAAGAGTCTGATTCCAAATTAAGTGAGGTAAAACTGTAATTGCCTATTTATGCTTGAGTCTTTTCTTATTACTCCATGGTAACCTATTTATTGTATTCAATTACTAATGATTCCTTATTAGCCTAATTTAACACCCCACTTTCTGACAAAGCAAAGCTTTAACTATGTTTCCCAAGTGAATTTTACTGCCCCTGACATGTGGCTAGGTATATGAAAAACTGAGGAGCATTTAATAATTACCCTGCTTCTATAATCCTCTTTTTCAGTGTTCTTTGCTGAATCTGCAATCTGGATGAATATCCAAAGGGAGGCTCTCAGTTCTTTTTGTCTTCTTCTATACTATTTCACTTAGTGCTCATTAGTTCCAATGGATTCAATTATTCTATCTACGCTGATGATTCTTAAATCTACTTAACTAGCTCTAATTTCTCTCCTGACCTCCAGTCTCACAGGAGGTCTTTTAGACAGCTTGAACAGGATATGCTGTAGGCATCTTAAAACTCAACATGTCTAAAGATGAACACATCTTTAAGATGTAAAGATCCCCAACATTCCCTTCTAATTTCCCTATTACTATAGAGGGAGCACAACTAGGACCCTCACTCCTCACATTCATCCCTACATCCAATTTGTTGCTAAGGTTTGCCGATTTCACCTTTACAACATCTTTCTCATCTATACCCCCTTTTTTTCTAACATTGTCATCACCCTGGGATAGGCCCACACTTGAACAATTATAACACACAACTGGTTGGTTTGACTGTCAGTAGTCTCTCCTCATTCTAATTCATCTTTTGTTCTGCTGTCAGTTTATCTTTCTAAATGAACAAGTCTGACCATGTCACATTACTACTCAATAAATTCCAATGGCTCCTCTCATTTCTAAGATCAAATATGAAGTCCTCTGTTTGGCTTTCAAAGCACTACATATAATTTTTTACACTTCCCCATAAGCCAGTGATAGTGGCCTCCTTTGCTAATGCTAGAACAAAAAAACTCCATCTACAGAGTCTTCTATGTCTGGAATGACATCATCATCTCTACTTCCTGGCTTCCTTAAAATCTTAGTTAAAACACCTCTATTTCAAGATCTTTTCTGACAATGTGTTATACACCTAAGCAAATTTTCTAGGTAACTAAAATACTCACTTTCCTTTAACCATTTTCAATAGGAAACTTCAAAAAAAGGTGATATTTTAAGTAAAAGCTCATCTTTTGGGGGCAAATTGAAAGAAGAAAAATTAGTCATAACGAAGAAATCAGAGAAACAGGTAGACACTTGCTTCCCAGTTCAAGCTACCTGGGATGTTCTTACACCACAGTCCTTATAATTAGCTTATATCCATTCAGTCATTTCCTCCTTCCCAGTGATTCTGAACCCTAGGTAAACATTCAAACTCGTACTCATTCTCCATTCTCTTCTGCCTGATTCCTTATTCTCATCCAGCTCAAACCAACTGCTTCAGTGTTATACTCCAAAGCTATCCTCTCCTTTGCTTATGTGATTTCATCACTTCCTAGTGAAAAAATTGTATACCAAAACAAATTGGAAATGGTTTTGGAATTTATAATAGAGTTTCCTGGGAACATTGATAGAAATTAAGCTATCAGTCTAGATCATACAGTCAGTACTGAATCAGAAAGTGGACTGGAACCTATTGTTCATCCTTCATACTCAAAGAAGACATCACAATGTGGGAGCCAGGACATCATGTATTCGACTGTGGCTGATCAGGCCAATATGAGCTCAGAAGGCTCTACCACAATTAGAGTACAAACAATCTATCTGAACATTTGATGATACATGAAGATATTTCTAGATTTGCTCATTTCACATTTCCTTTAAGCTACTGCAAATTTGCTTTACTCATAGTGCAACAGTGCCTTCTTTAATTCAAGCACCCAGAATGGGTGATCCTGTGCCAGTGTCTCCCATGTCTCACAATCAATAATAAAGTTCTTCAAGAAGATCCTGAGAATGGCATTGTATTGCTTTTCCTGACCTCTGTGTAAGCACTTGTTTTGTGTGTCTCTGTAAAATAATTTTTTAGACAAATAGTCTTTTGGCATGCAAACATTGTGCCTAGCTCAACAGAACTGGAATAGAGTCTAAATGCACATGAAAGTGTCTGGTATTTTACCTTGCCAGGTGATCTTCAGAATCTTCCTAAGACAATTCAAATGGAAATGGTTCAGTTTTTTGGCATGGCATTGGTATACTGTCCAGATTTCATAGACATATAACAATGAGATCACCACAATGCCCCTGTAGACCTTCAGTTTGGTAAGCAGACTAAATACCTCTTCTCTCCCACACTTCCCTTTGGATCCTCCTGTATACTGAGCTAGCTTTAGCAATGTATGCACCAACCTCATCCTGTATATGGACATCCCTGGAAAGCAAGGTAAAAGAACTAATCCACAGCATCCGAATTCTCCATTTGCTGTAGTACTGGCTGGCAGAGAACCTCTGCTTTCTTGTTGTTGGCCACATTTATACTGGAATTTCAAAAAGCCTTGAGTTGGAATAATGCTATAATCATGAAGAATGAGTACATTCTTGAAAATATTTAACAGAAAGTATAAAAAGAGTTCAGAATCTATACACAATATTTTGCACTGTTGCTATGGAAGATATCTAGAAAAGCAGGTGAATTTCTCACTGAATACGCAAAAATGCCACAATGGTAGAAACAACTTGAGAAAGGCATTGGACAGTTCTATCATTATCTAAGTCGTACATTTTGAAAAAAACTTGAAATGGAAGGTCAAAGTAAACAAATGGATGAAAATGATGCTTACAAATACCTTGATATCCACCCCATTAAGACATTGAACATAAAAAAAATTACAGAAAATCATTCCCAGAATAATACACCATGACCAAGTAGGATTTATACCAGGAATGCAGGGATAGTTCAGTATTAGGAAAACTATTAACATAATTGACTATATTAATAACAAAATTAACAAAAAACATATGATAATCTCAATAGATGCAGAAAAAGCATTTGATAAAATCCAACATCCATTCCTATTAAAAACATTACCGAGTATAGGAATTAATGGACTTTTCCTTAAAATAGTCAGTAGCATCTATTTAAAACCATCAGCTAGCATTGTATGTAATGGTGATAAACCGGAATCATTCCCAATAAGATCAGGGGTGAAACAAGGTTGCCCACTATCACCATTACTATCCAATATTGTATTAGAAATGCTAGCCTTGGCAATAAGACAAGAAAAAGAGATTGATCAATGCTGGGGAAGTACCCATACATATGTTATACAAATAAAAAGCTTTAATAATAAAAAAAAAAAAGAAAAAGAAAAAGAGATTAAAGGAATTAGAGTAGGTCATGAGGAAACCAAATTATCACTCTTTGCAGATGATATGATGGTCTACTTAGAGAACCCTAGAGAATCAACTAAAAAACTATTAGAATTAATCCACAACTTTAGCAAAGTTGCAGGATACAAAATAAATCCACATAAATCATCAGCATTTTTATACATCACCAACAAAATGCAACAGCAAGAGATACAAGGAGAAATTCATTCAAAATAACTATCGATAGTATAAAATATTTGGGAATATATCTGCCAAGGGAAAGTCAGGATCTATATGAGCAAAACTACAAAACACTCTCCACACAAATAAAGTCAGATCTAAACAATTGGAAAAACATCAAGTGCTCTTGGATAGGTCGAGCAAATATAATAAAGATGGCAATACTACCTAAATTAATCTATTTAGTGCTATACCAATCAAACTCCCAAGAGATTATTTAACTGACCTAGAAAAAATAACAACAAAATTCATCTGGAAAAACAAAAGGTCAAGAATTTCAAGGGAATTAATGGAAAAAAATGCAAATGAGGGTGGCCTAGCTGCACCAGATCTAAAACTATATTATAAAGCAGTGGTCACCAAAACCATTTGGTACTGGATAAGAAATAGAGTAGTGGATCAGTGGAATAGGTTAGGTTCACAAGACAAAATACTCAATGACAATAGTAATCTAGTGTTTGATAAACCCAAAGACCCCAGTTTTGGGGATAAAAACTCACTATTTGACAAAAACTGCTGGGATAATTGGAAACTAGTATGGAAGAAATTAGGCATTGACCCACACCTAACACCATATACCAAGATAAGGTCAAAATGGATTCATGATCTAGGCATAAAGAATGATATTATAAACAAATTAGAACAATGTAGGATGGTTTACCTCTCAGACCTGTGGAGAGGGAAGGAATTTGTGACCAAAGAAGAACTAGAGATCATCATTAATCACAAAATAGATAAATTTGACTATATCAAGTTAAAAAGTTTTTGTACAAACAAAATGAATGCAGACAAGATTAGAAGGGTAGCAATGAACTGAGAAAATATTTTTACATTCAAAGGTTCTGATAAAGTCCTCATTTCTAAAATATATAGAGAACTGACTCAAATATATAAGAATTCAAGCCATTCTCCAATTGATAAATGGTCAAAAGATACGAACAGACAATTTTCAGATGAAGAAATTGAAACTATTTTTAGTCACATGAAAAGGTGCTCTAAACTACTATTGATCAGAGAAATGCAAATTAAGACAACTCTGAGATACCACTATACACCTGTCAGATTGGCTAAGATGACAGGAAAAGATAATGACAAATGTTGGAGGGGATGTGGGAAAACTAGGACCACTGATACATTGTTGGTGGAACTGTGAACAGATCCAACCATTCTGGAGAGCAATTTGGAACTATGCTCAAAAAGTTATCAAACTGTGCATACCCTTTGACCCAGCAGTGTTTCTACAGTGTTTCTACTGGGCCTATATCCCAAAGAGATTTTAAAGGAGGGAAAGGGACCCACATGTGCAAAAATGTTTGTGGCAGCCCTTTTTGTAGTGGCTACAAACTGGAAACTGAATGGATGCCCATCAATTGGAGAATGGCTGAATAAATTATGGTATATGAATGTTATGGAATATTATTTTCTGTAAGAAACGACCAACAGGAGGATTTCAGAGAGGCCTGGAGAGACTTGCATGAACTGATGCTGAGTGAAACAAAACTTTGCTTTATGTGTAGTTAAAAAGCAATAAAAAATTTCTTCTTCCAAAAGCCCAATCAGTAACATGGAAATAGTTTAAATAAAATCCCTTTAAGTCACTAGTCAGAAGAGCTTGGATTAATAAATCAATAGGCAAATGGGTTTAATTTAATTATCTTTTCTACATCCTATTTTATAATCCAATATAAACTTAATACATTAATGCGTGCTTTCCAAAGCTGGGATATATAGTTTTCTTTCTCTCTATTGAAATATATATATAATATATCTACATTATACTATTATCTCTATCCTCTACTTTTTTATGAGGGAAAGGGAGAAAGGCAATATAATGTCATAAAAGTAAGTTATTTTATTTACCAAATATTTTAAGAAAATACTTTTAAATCAGTCCATATACTAAGCCTTTATTAAATGCATATATATTAGGTGCAAAGAAATGATGGAAAGAAAATGGTTAAAAAAAAAATTCAGCCTTACTAAGAGGGGCAGAGGCTGACATGTAGGTCTATAAATAGGACTATCATGATTAAAATGATAAAAACAGGTCAATATTCCAAAGAATATTTCAATTCACTAAATAGAAATGTCCATCAAAATAACTTTAGCATCTCATCCCATACCCAGCGAATTGACAAAAATATCAAAAGATCAAAGCAGTCATTGTTGGAGGGGTTATGGGAAGATAGAGGCATTGGGGCATTATTGATAAGAGTTGTAAATCTGCATGCTCTTTTGGAAAGCTATTTGTAATTATGCAAATAAAGGAACCAAATGCCCACACATTTTGACCCAACTACTAGATATGTACTCCAAGAGGATCTTTGATGAGAGTGTTTTCACATATACTACAATATTTATATAATAACATTTTTCATAGTAGCAAAGTACTAGAAAAAAGCAAGATGCTCACAAACTGTGGCTGATGAAAGTAATAGAATATTACTATACTGTAAGTAATGGCAATTGCCATAATAGAGAAAAGCACCGAGTGAAGCAAGCAGAAACAAGAAAATAAAATATAAAATGACTACAAAGTTAAAGCAAAGAATAAAAAGCACTAATCAAAAATGAATGTTACAAAATTATAAAGAACATGACCCCAAAGAAGAGATACGAGATACCTCCTCCCAACTTCTTTGCAAAAAGGTAGAAGGTCCATGAATGTAGAACACTACACACATTAACAAATTTGGGTGGGGAAGGATACATTGATCAGTTTTTCTGATTGTTTCTTCTTACTCTTTTACTTTTCTTTAAAATCCTAAAAAAAAAAAAATCACTTAAGAATGTGTTGGATTAAAGAAGTCAGCTTTTGTGTTTCTATCCATATTCATGTATTTGAAAAGTTTTCTTTCTTTTTTCAAACTTCCCAAGATTCTTCAAGTTAAGATATCTAGTTCAAAAGACAGAAAAACCATTACTTTTATTTTTTTTATTAAAGCTTTATTTTCAAAACATATACATGGATAATTTTCAACATTCATCCTTACAAAATCTTGTGTTCCAATTTTTTCCCTCCTTTTCCCTCACCTCCTCCCCTAGATGGCAAATGATCCAATATATTTAAACATGTGCCATTCTTCTATACATATTTCCACAATTATCATGCTGCACAAGAAAAATTAGATAAAAGGGGGGAAAATGAGAAACAAAACAAAATGTAAGCAAATCACAACAAAAAGAGTGATCCACACTCAGTCCCCACAATCCTCTCTCTGGGTGCAGATAACTTTCTCTATCACAAGGCCATTGGAACTGGCCTGAATTATCTCACTGTGTATCTCACATCCATCAGAATTGATCTTTATAAAATCTTGTTATTGTCATGTACAATGATCTCCTGGTTCTGCTCATTTCACTTAGCATCAGTTCATCTAAGTCTCTCCAATCATCCTGCTGATCATTTCTTATAGAATAATAATATTCTATAACATAACTTGTTCAGCCATTCTCAATTGATGGGCATCCACTCAGTTCTTTACCTCTACAAAAAGGATGGCTTTTTTTTTTTTTTTTGGGTAAAGGCACATGTGTGTTCTTTTCCCTTTTCTTTGACCTCTTTCAAATACAGACCCAGTGAAGACACTGCTGGATCAAATGATATGAAGTTTGATAGCCCTTTGGGCATAGTTCCAAATTACTCTCCAGAATGGTTGAATCAGTTCACAACTCCACCAACAATGTATTAGTGTCCCAGTAGAAACCATTCTTTTATAGCAACAAAAATACTACTTAAAAGCTCACAATCATTTTAGCAGCACCTGAAAAGCTATTTCCACCAGCTGAATGAAAAACAAGATTTTTCTTAAAATGTCAGCAAATTCTTTTAAAGATATAATTTAAGGTATCTGTCTTGGGGAAGTGGTGATGGTGGTTTTTTGTTTGTCTGTTTTGGTAGTAGGGGTAGTTTTTTTGGTTGTTTGATTTGCTTTTTAATACTGAATAACTCTATCTTATCCAGGCTGGAAATGAAGAGACCACTTATTGGAAGAGCTCAGTATTCTCTATACTGATAATAGACTTATAAACTCTAATGTGCTTCCTGCTCACTCCACGTCCCTCACCCTAAAACTGGTCCGTAATACTCTCCTTGGGAGTTCAGTGGCCCTCCTGTTACCAGAGGTTCACCATATTTTACTGGTGCTGGACACAGCACAGACATCTGATATGCTTTGGGCCCTCCCTACTCCAGCTCAGACTTACAGAACTCAAGAGTCCACAGTTTCAGCCTTTCCAGCAACAGATACAGATATGCATTGCCATGTCTGGCCAAATACTTAAATGATTTTCTCAAAGTCTTACATTCATGAATGGAAAACGATAAGATAGCACAACTAGAATTCAAAATTATTCCAGTTCTATAGATGCTATCTAGCATCTTCCTTTCATAAATTTCAGATCTTTGGGCAAAAGACTGAAGAAAGGTAACCTGTCTCAGGTGACACAATATTATTTGTTTGTAGTGGAAATTTAATCTGAACGCTAAAACTCCAAAGCTACCACACCGTACCCAGCTATCAAAATCTGAACAGAATGTAATTTTCTGGAAGTAAGGACCAGTGTTATTTTTTTTTTTTTTGTCTTTGTATTCCCGGTGCCTGAGTGCTTTGTACGTAATATATACTTGATAGAAGATTGCTGGTTAGGCTGGGTACCACTTTCTTATCCCAAGCTTATTCAGTAATTAAGGATAACCCACAGAACTTTAAATTTAGAATTTTGGCAAGAGCAAAAATTGTCACATGGCTTTTGACTTATTTTTTAAATTCTGAACTTAATCACCAAATAATGAGTATTTTCATATACAAAGCAAAACAGAAAATAAGGATTGCACATTATGACCACAAATCTGTTCAACTTGCCTTTCCCTCCAAATATTCAACAAATGCAATGTGTTATTTTTAAAATGAAGGGCGGTGGAACTGACAACCTGTGATTCCCTCAATGGAGAGTGCTCCCCAAAAGGACTATTAACAGTTCTCAAACTTTTTTGGTCTCAAACCCTTTACACTCTAAGGACCGAAAAAGTTTTTGTTTGTATTAAATCTATCAATTTTTATCATATTAGAAATTAAAACTGATGCATATTAATTTGTGTTAAAATCACAAAAATAAACATACATCTCCAAAGAGGTTTCTGTTTATATTTTACCTAGATTTTTTGCCACAATAGAAATTCAAACCAATAAATATGTTAATTTATATTAAAATAACAAAATAAACATACATGCTATTTAATAAATGTGAAAAAACTATATTTCCAAAATAAAAAATAAATGATAAGAATGTTACTATTTTTGCAAATGTCTTTAAGTCTGGATTAGAAGACAGCTATGTCTTCTGCATTCAATCTGTTGCCATCTGTTGTATTAGTTGAAGTATATGAAGAATATCCAGCCACACACTACTATGTAGCTGGAAAAGGGAAAAGTATTTAAGTAGACAAATACTGCCTTAGTATTAGTCTGAAAATTGTTTTGATCCTAAAAAATCTCCTTGAAAGGTCTCTGCAGATCACTTTAAGAACCAATGCTCTAATTCTTCAATAGATAAGTGGTCAAGGGATATGAACGGACAATTTTCAGATGATGAAATTAAAACCATCTCTAGTCATATAAAAAGTTACTCCAAATCACTATTGATCAGAGAAATGCAAATTAAGACAACTCTGAGGTACCACTACACACCTGTCAGATTGGCTATAATGACAGGAAAAGATAACGATGAATGTTGGAGGGGATGTGGGAAAACTGGGACACTAATACATTGTTGGTGGAACTGTGAACGGATCCAACCATTCTGGAAAGCAATTTGGAGCTATGCTCAAAAAGCTATCAAACTGTGCATACCCTTTGACCCAGCAGTGTTTCTACTGGGCCTATATCCCAAAGAGATCTTAGAGGAGGGAAAGGGCCCCACATGTGCAAGAATGTTTGTGGCAGCCCTTTTTTGTGGTGGCTAGAAACTGGAAACTGAAGGGATGCCCATCAATTGGAGAGTGGCTGAATAAATTATGGTATATGAATGTTATGGAATATTATTGCTCTGTAAGAACTGACCAGCAGGAAGATTTCAGAGAGGCCTGGAGAGACTTACATGAACTGATGCTGAGTGAAACAAGCAGAACCAGGAGATCATCATACACAGCAACAACAATATTACATGATGATCAATTCTGATGGACATGGCTCTCTGCAACAAAGAATTGTCTCAAACCTGTTCCAATTGTTCACTGAAGAAAGCCATATACACCCAGAGAGAGGGATATGAAATATGGACCACAACGTAACATTTTCATGTTCTCTATTGATATGTGCTTGCATTGTGTTGTCTTTCTCTGATTTTCTTTTTTTTCTTGTAGATAGGATTTTTCTTGCATAACTTGTCAAGTTTTTCAACATTATTAACATGTCGTGGACTTCCTGCCATCTAGGGGAGGAGAAGGGAGGGGGCTGGGGGTAAAATTTGTAATGGAAAGCTTTGTAAAGATCAATGCTGGGGAACTACCCATACATATGTTATACAAATAAAAAGCTTTAATAAAAAAAAAAAAAACAATCCTCTACATAAAAAGTAGATCAAGTATTGGCGAGCATACAGGTTCAATGACTTGTCCTGGATAGAATTTGAATTTGGGTCTTCTTCAGTAAAAATTAATTTAAGAAGAAAAACAACCTTGATGAACTAGCTGGCTCAAAGAATAGGATATATACAGCAATCTGAATTTTCATGTTAAATGAAAACATTTTGTTTCAAATCTTGTCTTCAAAATCTTCCTTCCTTCCTACAATGTACACTATTCTTCCTTAAGCAGTACAGAGGAAATTCCAACTTGCAAAAAAAGTTGTGTTTCAAAAATTCTTTGACAAATATTTTGTTCAACTCTGACAACAGTGGGCATGACAGAGAGGGTTGGAATTGTTAGAAGAAGGCATAATGTGAAAGAATACTCAATTTAGTGTAAGGAACTAAGCTTGAATTCTGATCAAATGCTAACTACTTGTAGTAGCCAACAACTCAGAAATTTTTATTCCATTATCTTTAAAATAAGTATTAAAAAACCCAGGAGTTTCCTTCCAGATCTAAATCCTAAGATAAAAACAATTAAATCATCTATTCTTCAACCTGGATATAAGCTCAAAGGTTCTAGATAAAAGACAAAAGCTAAAAAAGACAAAAGCTGAAAAAGACAAAGCTTGTCTTAATTACCTTTCTAACTCTCAGCAATGACCCCCATCTGTCATCAGATTTCCACATGCTGCCTTAACATGAGTCCACCCCTGTACTAAAAACAAAAAACAAAAAACAACAACAACAAAACAAACCCACAACAAACTCACCAAGATAAAAATAAACAAACAATACCTAACTATTTCCCCCTTTCAAAAATAAAAATTTTTATTCCAGCAGTACACAGGCTTTCTGGCATTATGAAGAGAACAACTTGAGGATAACTTGCTCTGAGTACCCTGCCTCATCTTAACACTTTGAAAAGAGGGTATTTGTTAATACTAGTGAATTTAGATTTGACACAAGAGAATATTAAATGAAAAATTCAAGCACCATGAGGGAAGGCATTTTCAGTCAAAGGGCCCCCTACCCCCAAAATAAAATTTATAGCAGTAGAAATATTATAAAACAGTCACAGTGTTATGTTGGTAAAGGGAGGGAGAGGCACTGAAAGGTTAAACTGCTTGTCCAGGTTCCCACCACCAGCCCTTGTCTAATGGTATATGCCTTTTTGACTTCAAGTCTAGTGCTTTCTCCACTATGTAAGGTCTCCCATTGCATCCAGGGCCATCTCCAGTCATCCTGATCTGGCCACTGGGCCCAGATGGCTCTGGAAGGAAAAGGAAGGCTGGTGACTTTGCATAGGCCCTCCCTCAAATCCAAATCACTTGCATGCCATGGCATTATCTTCCTGATGTCACTGTCCTCTTCATGAACAAAAGACAAACATCATCATCAATAACAGCCAAACTAACTAGTTCAGGAGGGAAGTAAGGAAGAGGGAGGAAAGAAAGGAAGGAATGAAGATTAGAAAAGGATTAAAAATCAGGATCATGAATATGAATGAATATCCATAAAATAAAGTGGCAAAATGGATTAAAATGCAATTCAACAATAGCTAGTGCACAAGGAGCATATTTAAAACAAAGTTTTATACTGAGTTAAAGAGTTGGTATAAAACTTATTTTCCACAGACAGTTTTTTAAAAAGCAGGAATGCCATCATAACTTCAGGCAAAACTGCAGCAAAAACAAATCCGTTTTATAATACAAGAAAATTATATAATACTCAAAGGCACCAAAGATAATAAAAATTAATTATTCAAATGGCAACCCATGAAACAAAGCACTTATGTACTTAAATGAAAAGTGCATCTTCATTCACTGCAATACCTATCTAGCAAGACAATAATTGTTAACAACCTTTCAACATAGATTTTTCATACTTAACAATAAAAAATCTAGAGCAGCTAGACGGTGCAATGGACAGAGTACCGGCCCTGAAGTCAGGAGGACCTGAATTCAAATTGGACCTCAGATTCGTAATACTTTCTAGCTGTGTGATCCTGGGCAAGTCATTTAACTCCAACTGCCTCAACAAAATAAATAAATAAAATAAGTAAATAAAAATAAAAAAATTTGAAAGATAAATTAGAAACTAAATATCCGAACCTAATCTTGGTAGAAAAACTAAATTTAAAAGACTTTTTACAACTATTCAACTGGCATCTTAAATAAGAGACTTATTTTTTCTGAATTATAGATTCCCTTTAGAAAAATTCAGTGTAGACTAAGACATAAAAAATGTATAAATGACTATAGGAAACACTGAACACCTGCTTAGTAAAGTATAGCAAAATAAAAAATAAAAAAGTCTATACCTCTCTTTCATGCCAAGACACAAGTCTTAGGCTGTCAATTTACACTACCTTCCAATCTCCTTTCAGGCCGATCAGTCTTAATTCCCAGGCTATTTTCTTCCAAGTCCAGGTACTGCCCCACTCTATGCTCTTGTCTCCTGCCACCTACATTCAACTAGTTATTGAACATTTTGATTTTTATATCCTTCTGCCTCTTCAAACTTGACAGGTCTAAAACACAGATCATTTTCCCAACAAAAAGTTTTCACCATTCTAAATTTTTGCAAATGGCTTAAAAAAAAGAGAGAGAGAAATTATTGTTCTTGTTGGCTAGACTTGAAACTTGGGATACCATGAAATACTCTTACCAATCCATTATGTCAGTCAATCAACAAATCCTATTCTTTCTTCCAGATCTTTCAAATTCATCTCTTTCCATTCCCCTTTTTAGTGCCACAGTAATCCAGGCTCTCACCTCTAATCTCACTTGTATTATTTTGATAGTATCTTGAATAATTCTCCTGCCTCCATCTCTTAAGATAGGCAGCAATCCAGATAATCTGCCACTTAAAATCTTTAATGGCTTCTCACCACTGCAATTTTAAATGTAGAATCCCAACTCTAGACTGTGGAGCCCTCCACAGTCTGGATCAACCCTACTTTCCTAATGTTGTCTATTAGTACTCCCTTACATTTATAAATCTCCCATGATCAACCTATTATCTAAATAAATCTTATAAATTTCCATCTCATAACTTCGCTTATGCCCACCCTGTATATTTTTAAGTTCATACAATTCTACCCATCTTCTAAAATCTACTACAAATTCTATTTTCTCTGCTATTCCTTCCCTAGCTGCTTTCAAACTATAATGATGATTTGTATCCATTCTGAATTCCAACAAGCTGTCTGTACCACTCATAAGGTATTTCATCCTATATTGTACGGCCTTGTGCCATTTTTTTGGGGATCATCTGCCTTTTCTTGGAGAGCATATAAAAGGAGGTCGTGGTAAGCTGCTCAATAGTATAGTTTGTCCTGCTTCTTTGTAGCTCTCCCCAAGGCCTGGAACAATATTATACACAGTGCTCAACAAAATTTTTCATGAATTAATCCAGCACTGGGTATAGAAACTGCATTTTGACAAAAAAAAAAAAAAAAAAAAAAAGGAAAAAGAAAAAAATTAGCCCTTTATATTTATATTGGAAGAATATAGTTCCCTTTTTTATAAAATGGGGACAATACCTAAACAACTATCTCAAAAGACCATTGTGAGGGAAGCACATTGTGAGGGAATTGAATATTAAATTTGTTACTAAAAATAATCTGGATATAATAATTGCTAGCAATAATATAAGTACGCTAGCAATTAACAAGAAAAAGACAGTGAATAGGTTTCCCAAGGCATCCCCCATTAAATTGCCCAAAGGGAAATTGTGTCACCACTAATATTCACGAAAAACTTAATAAACAAATTAATTTGCCTTAATTGAGAAAACAATCTAAGTCATATAGTACTATGAAAAAGAGGCTAAGAAAAAGAGGCTAAAAGATTGATGGCAGAAATAAAAATAAAAATAAAATGATAAACTCAAAAATATTTAGAATCATTATTTTGTAATTAATACATTCATTACAACAAGGATAGAGCTAACAAAAATTAAATTGCTTTAAATGAAAAATCCTACAATAAAGCTACACTCAACAGGAAAATAATTTGCAACACTGGGGCAATGTGGTAGAAGTTCTTTTTTCCTTTTCTAGAAGGCCATTGCCTTCCAGAAAAGGAAAAATATTACAGTAATAATTCCTTCATTCTTCTGATCCTTCAAGAGATTTGTCAAGTATTATTCTGACAGCTAAGGCAACCATTCCTAACCTTCTGGTCTAATCTAATACCCTCCATCTCCAAAAAAAAAAAAGGATATCATACATACAGTTCTTAATGGAAAGATAAGCTCATCTTCTGCCGTCATAAAGTGAAGGGTCAGAAAGAACAAAAATAATTCAACTCATAGGTGGTTGACCATCTAGAATTAAACTATAGCTAGACAGATAAGTAAATATTCAATCAATACAAAACTTGAAGATGCAAAGTACAAAAAGATCTTGTATACATAGTTCTTAACACCTTATCTAAAGAAACAGCATACAAGAGCAATAATAACTGACATCTATACAGCAACTTTTAGGTTTTCAAAGCCATTTTTAGAATTGTCACACTTCACATTTGAATCTCACCCAACACTGTTATATAGAGGATTTTGTCTATCTCATCTTCCTGGACAGTCTGTTTTGAGTTTCCCTGACACTTCTCACAGCAGCTATCCTTTCTTATAGTTCTCAATCTGCCTATCTGGCTGCTTTTACTCTAGGCTCTTTTTCACTGGTTCTTTATCCATATTACTGTTCTCTAAATGTCCAAGTCTCTCCCTTTTTTCTCTTCCCTCCTAGAACTACTTCTTTTTTAAGAACCCTTGAACAATCTGGTAAAATCTACAGACTTATTCTCAGAATTGTGTTTATAAAATACATAAAACAAAAATACCAAGGAATAAAAAAAAAACCCAATTATACCAAACAATCATCAATATATTTTTCAAAACAAGTTATGAGAGATTCCCTGTCATGTGAACAAGATGGAAGACTAAACATTTTCTCTGAACCCTATGACCTCTCAAACCCCTCCAAAACATAAATTACATGCCAAAGATAAATCAACTTCAGCTGCCTCTGCCTCCTAGGCCACAGAATCCAAAAGGTTTTTAAGATAATACATCAACTGATACTCACTGACCCTGAGCCTTACTCAATACCTCTCCTCTACCTCCCAAACTACCAGCATCAAGGATATACTTACTAGCAGCAGAACCAAAGAATCCAACACACAGGCTTTTAATGAAATCCAATCTGACACTCCAGTTCCCCTTCCCTCTCTGCAATGGCATGAAGATATCCCAGTTCCTGGATGCACTAGTTTGCATGAGAGCCCTTCAGAAACAAAAGCAGGCTGGAGACCATGGGAGAGAGCCAGAGCTTCACAGTCAACCCTAACACCAGCACTGCAATGTTCTGAAATGCTGGTGCTACTGAGGCAGACACATCAATAGCAACAGCTCTTGAACTGCTGATAAGCAACAGAAAGAAAAGGACAGGATACTCTGTGAGGAGTAAGAAGGTAGGGGGGAGGGGAGAGGGAAGTGAGGGAGATTGTGTGCCACACATCATGAACACTGAAGGAAAGTATTCAAGTGTCCAACTGGAGCCAATTCTGTTCATGCAAAAGTCACTTGAGAGCAAAGATGTAGGCAGATTAACACAGAATTATTCTGTGTAGGAGAAGGCTGGGACTATCTGAGACTTGCCCCCAAGGAAACCATCATCAGAGAGAAGATAAAAAAAAAAAAAAGAACAATAATTGTAAATAAAAAGAAATAAAGATTGAAATTACCCAAGGACAAATTCAGGCATTTATAAATAAATTCTACAAAACACTAGAAAACAATTACAACTCATGGTGAAATGGAAAACCCTGTAGAATGTGAAAAGAATATGGAACTCACAACCACTTGTTCCTGAGTGGTTCAAAAAAGGAATGAAAATTATAAAAACAGAAATTTATGGCCTCTCAGAAAAAAGAATAGGTAGAATCTGTGATAGGACACTTCACCAAAGAAACAAAACAGAAAACATTAGACTAGGAATGCAAATGTACAGAAGTGAAGGAAAATTAGAAGAGAAGCAAAAAACAGTAAGATTAAAAGAAAATGTTCACTATACAGAGCAAACAAGCTGATCTCAAAAACAGGACACATAAAGACAATATAAATACCATAGATCCCTCAGAAGAACATAGCAAGACATAAAAACTGAATACTACAATGCAAGGGAACTCCCAGAATTTCTGAACCTGAAAAACGAAATGGCAAAAAAACTCCAAAAGAATGTAAATAACAATTACATAATTTCACATACTGTCTACAAAAAGAAAAAAAGGGAAAAAAAAACTCAAAAGGTTGCAAACTCCAAGATACACGATTAAACTAAGCAGGAAATCAAAATTTTAGCAAGAAATTAAACTTTACAGAAACAAGCATTATAAGAAGTCCAACTAAGATCTGTTAAAACAAAAAACGAAAAACAAAAACACCTTAGCTTAAGAGGCCAAGGTCTCCCACTACATCAAAGGTTATTTCCAGTCCTCTTGATCTATATCTGGCCACTGACCCAGATGGCTCTGGGGAGACAGTGAGGCAGGTGACCTTGCCCAGTCCTCCCTCCCTTAAATCTATTTCACTTTCATGTCATGGTATCACCTTCCTGAAGTCATGGTCCTCTTTGAGACTGAGGGACAAACAACAACAAGCCATCAAACAACAATAAACCATCAAGAAAAGGACTTTCAAACAAAGAAATTTGAGTAACACAAGACTATTCTGCACCCACCAGAAAACATAGGAGGGAATGGAATGTATTTTGAAAAGCAACAGAGCTCAGAGTAACCTACCCTGAAAATCAGGGAGATAATAATAATCATAGAAGCATTTGAAACGTTTTTAGAAAAGCATACCAAACATTATTTGCTTCTCAAACATCCTACACAACAGAAATGCAGAAGCCAAGGGTAATAGCAGCAATAGTCACAGCAAAAATTCTTTCTAAATGTATGCTAGGAAATCAGGGTGAAGCAGAAGGCTAGTAGAGGTGACAGTAACAAGATGACTGTAGGGCATTATGTACAGAATAAGACCTGTAGAAAGGTAAATCAAGACTTTTTGTAAGACTAAAATACAACATGTTAGGGTACATGAAAGGGGAGGGGAGACAGGAGGAGGAAAGGAACACTGGAACTCTTAGGGGCAACTGGCACCTTGGGAACTATGAAAGTACAACTATTTTGGGAAGTAATTTGTAATCGTGCAACTAAAATGACTAAAATGTCAATACCCTTTGAACCAAAGAATCTATTGGTGGTCCTATAACCTAAGGAAGTAATCAATAATAAAAGAAAGTTCCTATATACTTCAAAATATTTGTAGTAGCCCTTTTTGTGATAGCAAAGATTGGAAAACACTATTGTGGTATATAAATGGAGTATTACACCGTTATAAAAAAATGATGCTTGTAACACATACAGAGAAGCATAAGAAAGATCTATAAGAACTGATATAGAATAAAGCAAGCAAAATAAAAATATACTGAGTAACAACAAAAACATAAATGGAAAGGACAACTACACATACACACAAAAAATAAATGTGAAAAAGTTATAAAAATTTAAGTAGGATTTGAATGAAGAGATAAAGAAAGGATATTCCCTACCTATCCTTTTGTGGAGGTGGAAGGTCCACAAGATATATGCATTTAACATGTTTTCAGGCTTTTTCACTGTATTGGTTACATTTATATTTTCTTTCTTAAAAAAAAAAGAGAACTATTTTAATAGATGGAAAGAGGAAAGGAAGAAATATGTGAGGTAATTATCATGATGACAAAGTATCATCAATAAAAATTCATTTTAAAAAGTTACTGGCCCCAGTACTATCTATTATCATTAGCTTCCAAGGGATTTAACTTTCATAACTAAAGGCATGTATCAAAATAAAAACACAAGTCTTTATCACTAACTATAGTCATCCCTCAACATTCCAAGTTTTTACATTAGGAATGTTGGTTATTTGTGGATTAGCCATCAAGAATTAAATGGGATTTTGTAGATTTGAAGTTTATTGTAGTTTATTGTTTACAGGTGATATGTATATACAAAGAAAAAAATAAAAAATACATTAAATCATAAATACCATATTGTCATTTACTACCATAACTATATGTACACAAATTTATCATAAAGTTAAATTTTGTTACAAATTTCAGTGCACTAAAAAACTATAGGCCTTACACATTCTGTTTCAGAATGCCTTCTCTTCTACCACCCAGATTCAGCCAGATGATTTTGTCCAGCAGTGAATGTTGTATCTTACTGCAGCTACACCAGCTGCTGTGAAGACTTTGCATGGTATGTAAGATGCTAAAGTCTCTCAAATAGAAATTGCAATGTTTTAAAAAATGGATAAAGAGTGCTATTTCACTTGTTTTGTATGTTAAATATAAATGATCACTGGTGGTTTCACCAGCTCTCTTCCAAAATGAAAAACAAACAACAAATAAGATCAGAATTATTAAAAATAAAGATCTGGGGGGGGAACCTCAATTTATTCAGGATTTTGCACATTTATGGGACTTAAAATCTCACCCCCAAAAGTCAAGGAATGACTGTACATTATATCAAAGAAAATAACATATTGTCAGGCACAAAGATATTTTTTTAATTTCAGAGAATGAAGGAATGATACTTGCAAGGGAAGAAAAAGCAAAGGAGGAAGTAGTAGGAAATGCTTCATGAGGTAGTTGATCTATGTAAAAGAAAACCCTTCGAGGCAGCTAGGTGGTGCAGTGGGTAAAGCACCAACCCTGAAGTCAGGAGGACCTGAGTTCAAATTTGGTCTCAGACACTTAACACTTCCTAGCTGGGTGACCCTGGGCAAGTCACTTAACCCCAATTGCCTCAGCAAAAAAAAAAAAAAGGAAAAAAAAAAAAAGAAAAAGAAACCCTTCGCGTTATCATCTCCTCAAACTATTATCTTATATTTCCCCCTCTTCCATCATAAACTTCTAGAAAAAGATATAGATCACATGTACATATAGAAATAACTTGTTTTCTCATTTCCCATTCATGTGTTGAGCCAAAAGAAAAATGTGGCTTCAGACTTATTATTTAATTCAAAATAAGCTTAGCAAAGTTATTCAGTGAGGTAGCCTTGAAGTCAGAAAAATCTGAATTCAAATCAGGCCTGGGACACTAGTTATGTGGCCTTGGGCAAGTCACTTAACCTTTTTTGCTTCAGTTTCTCATCTCTAAAATGAGCTGGAGAAGGAAACAGCAAATCATTCCAATATTTTTTGCCAAAAACAAAAAACAAAAAACCCGAATCCCCAAAAAACAAAACCCAAATCAAAAAACCCTAAAATCTATATTATATAGGCTATATCTTCAACTGTCTACTACCTAGATGTTCCATGGCATCTCAAACTTGTCATGTCCAAAATCTTCCCACCCCCTAACCTTACCTCTCCTAATTTGCCTATCTCTACGGAGGGCACTATCTTCTAATCATTTAAGTTCAGAACTTCAGAGTAATTCTGACATCCTCATTCTTTCTTACCCTCATATTCATACAGTAGTCAAATCTAGCTGATTCTGCCTTCACATCTCTAAAATCTATCTGATTCCATCTTCTTTCACTGGCTCAGGCTCTCATCTGAACTATTTAAATCTCATCATATTGCTTTGTTTGTCCTTTGTCCTTGCTTCGTTTCCCCGATCAAATACATCCCCTAAAGAGCAATAAAATTGATATTCCTAAAGTATAGTACTTAGGACAGTGGCTGATGCATGGTGGATACTTAAATGTTTATCTGTTCATGGTACAAATCTGATCCTGTCATTCCCCTATTCTAAAAGTTTCAATGGTGATAAATACAATGAAATATTTCTCCCATTTCATAAGAACATAAAATCTACTTTGATCAATCTATGCTAAATCTTAAAATCAGTTTCTCTTACCACTCTGATATTGATAGTGGGTTAGATGGGTAGAAAACAAGAAACTTTCATTCTAGGATTGTGCCAGGGTTAACTAGGCGGCACAGTGGCATAGGAAAGAGAGTGACCTATAGACAAAGACCTGAGCCTCAGACATGAACTGTGTGACCCTCCCTGTTTGCTTCAGTTTCCTCACCTACAAATGAGGTAGAGAAGAAAAAGACAAAACCATTCTGGTATTTTTGCCAAGAAAACCCTAAAGAATCAGGCACAACTAAAACAATTTGACAACGAAAAGATCATGCCAAAAGCTAAGAAAATTATACCTCCTTTGCCCCAAAAGAAGTCTATTAGGAGCCCAAGAATTCAATGCTGAAGGGTATCCAAAGGCACTTTGAAAAAATAAAAGGGAAAGGTAGAGCTAAGATGAGGGAGAGTAGATAGGATTTTGCCTAATCTCTTTCTGGCTTCCCTCAGAATCAACAGTAGACCAAGCCTCTGAACAGATTTTGGAGTAAGAGAACCCAAAAATATTTGGAGTCTAACAAATTTCCAGCAAAAGATATCTTGGAAGAACTTCTGGAAAGTCTGTCTCAGTTGGGCAAAGGGGGATGTGTCCCACTGGTTCAGGGGCAGCACAAGGAGGCCCAGGACAGAAAACTCCATGCTGGGAATATAGTGGGAGGCTCTTAAACCAAAATCAGCAGCACTGTCTACTCTGACCTGGTTCGAGAGGCCAGTGGATCAACCGACTGGCTGTGAAACCTTCAAATACAACTAACGAAGGCAAATAGAGAACCCCTGAACCCCAGTGTAACAGAGAGGACTTGGACAGGCCCACCCAGCACAGGGAGGAAGCCTGCAGCTGCCCCGATCCCAGTGCAGGCAGCTTGAAGCCCCCGTGGCCCTGTAGAAGAAGCTAGGGACAATTTTCCCCTATGCAGTACGAGTAGAACTCCATCTTTAAAAATGAACAAAAAGAGCTCTGACCAGAGACAGCTATTATGGAGCCAGGAAGAACAGAACTCAAATTCCGAGATCACTAAAAGCAAAACATATATAGATGAAGCCTCAAAAGAGTATATGAGCTGGTCTCCAACTCAAATGGCTCTTGGAATTCAAAAAGGATCTTAAAAGACAGGGAAAAAATGGAGAAAGAAAATGAGAGCTAAGCAGGAGAGTTTGGAGAAGGAAACACAGAAATTGACCAGAAAAAAAAAATCCTTAAAAATTACATTTGGTGAAATGGAAGAAAACAGAATTGGTGAAATGAAAAAAAAATTCAATGAACAAAACAATTCCTTTAAAAGTACAATTGTACCCTTTGACCCAGCAGCATTTCTATTGGGCTTATATCCCAAAGAAATCATAAAGAAAGGAAAAGGCCCCACATGTGCAAGAATGTTTGTGGCAGCCCTTTTTGTAGTGGCTAGAAACTGGAAATTGAATAGATGCCCTTCAATTGGAGAATGGCTGAATAAATTATGGTATATGAACATTATGGAATATTATTGTTCTGTAAGAAATGACCAGCAAGATGATTTCAGAGAGGCCTGGAGAGACTTGCATGAGCTGATGCTGAGTGAAATGAGCAGAACCAGGAGACCATTATACACGGCAACAACAGTACTATATGACAATTAATTCTGATGGACATGGCTCTCTTCAACAATGATATGTTTCAAACCACCTCCAATTGTTCACTGAAGAAAGCCATATACACCCAGAGAGAGGGATGCGAAATGTGGACCACAACATAACATTCTCATACTCCTTGATTGATGTTTGCTTACATTGTGTTTCCTTTATCTGATATATCGTTTGTGTAGATAAGATTTTTCTTGCACAACAATGATAAGTTT
Organism: Myrmecobius fasciatus; assembly: GCA_023553655.1. Classification (NCBI taxonomy): domain Eukaryota; kingdom Metazoa; phylum Chordata; class Mammalia; order Dasyuromorphia; family Myrmecobiidae; genus Myrmecobius; species Myrmecobius fasciatus. The sequence goes on along the minus strand of JAJPUD010004614.1, from coordinate 131,442 downwards.
GGAAATATGTATACATATATTCGATTTGCCAACATAATTAACATGTAGTGGATATCCTGCCATCTAGGGAAGGGGTGGGGAAGTTGGGGGGAAAAATTTGTAACGGAAAGCTATGTAAGGGTTATTGTTGAAGAATTACCCACACATATGTTATGCAAATAAAA
>JAJPUD010004614.1:111667-131178 GCA_023553655.1 Myrmecobius fasciatus | reverse complement strand
AAAAAAAAAAAAGAAAATTGTGAACATTCCTCACTTTCTAGAAACCAAAGATTTTGTAGGTAAACCAAATAAAAAAATTCATAAAAGTAACTCTAGGATGAACTACTTAATCTTTATAATATCAAGTACTCTTTCTCCCCAGTTCTATCAGGTCAGTTATGTGTAAGTCTGACATTAATATCACCCTTGAATGAATAAAGGCTATCAAGGAAGGCAGTGAAGAATCAATAGGACATTGGTTTGGCCAAGGTCATCACAGAGTCTGATGAAGAGGTTTATGTTTGACTTGCCAGACTATGACACTTTAGATGTTGCCAACAAAAACCAAAATCATTTAAGTCATAGCCAATTAGCCTGTTCCAAAGTTTTGAACAATAATTTTAAATAAACAAGAAACACCAACCACCAAGAATCATTTTATTTTTTACTAAACTAGATAAAAAATTAAATATAAAGACAAGACAAGTATTTCAACATTATTAACATGTAGTGGACTTCCTGCCTTCTAGGGGAGGGGAGGGGACTGGGGGTAAAATTTGTAATGAAAAGCTTTGTAAAGATCAATGCTGGGGAACTACCCATACGTATGTTATACAAATAAAAAGCTTTAATTAAAAAAAAAATATATATATATATATATATATATGGACAAGACATATGTATCTGTCAACAAATAACGCAATAACTTTCCTTTCACAAAATCCAAACAAGATTTCTAGTTTTTTATCTTCCCCACTATCCCAATTAGGATAAAAGCTATGTGATACTGAGGATAAGTGTATTAAAGTTTAGAGATCAATGTGGGCTGCAGAATATTTTAAAGAAGTGATAGGTTTGTGAATAAGGTAAAGGAGTAAAAGTAAAAGAAAAGAAAACATGAAAAATAGGAGTAAGTATTATAAAAGTATTGTGGGAAATCAGCCTGATTGGAACAGAATTTGTACTAGGAAAAAAAAGATTGGATAGGACTTTGAAAACCAATCAGGGGACTTTCTACCTGATGAAGTGGTAATAGGTAGCCAGATACCACTGCAAGAAATATTACTACTACTACTCTCTTCATTTTGTTCACTAACTTTCAGAAGATAAAGAGCAGGTAATTTAAGAAGCAAAGATTTCATGCTAGGAACAATCACTGTTCCTTATGAGGAAGTTAGGTGGCACAGTGCATAATGTGCCAGACTTCGATTCAGAAAAACCTGAGTTCAAATTCTACTACTGGCTGCAATTAGTCTGGGTAATAAGTCATTTAACCTACCTGAACCTTAATTTCCTGAAAAATGGGGTTCACAATAATCATGATAATAATAGAATCTATTTCTAAGGATTTATTGTGAAGCTCAAATGAGATTACACGCCAAGTCCTTTTAACTTAAAAATGCCATTTTATATTAGATACACCAAAAAATCCCCTGCTACCTTTTTAGCTATCTTTTTCAATATATCATCATGAATATAAGTATATAAAAATTTTCTCAGTTTTGGAAGGGAGCTCAGAGATCATCTAGTCTATCTGTACTTGAACAAGAATCCCCTCTAAAAAACAAACAAACAAACTAAATTAAAGTAAATCTAAACAAATAATCATTTGCTTTTCCTGGAGGCCCTCTAATAATAGTGAACTAGTAAATTCCCCAGGCACCTATTTCAATTTTTAATCTCTAACTATTGGAGATTAAATTAAATTAAAGTTTTTCTTTAAATCAAACTGAAATCTTGTCCACCAAATATTATGTCCATATCTCTTCAAATCATAAAAGAGGACTAAGCAGAATACAAAGAACTAATTCCCTTTTTAGTTCTTGCAACCATCAATTATAGCTGTCACTGATCACATAGTATATATTCTAGTACTTCCATTAATTTTACTGTTTCATTGACAAAAGTAAACAGGAGTAACTAATTTTAAAAACAGCATGTTTTTAAAACTATGCTATCTGCCTCAGTTTCCTTAACTATAAAATGGAGAAAACAATGGTATCTACCTCACAGAATTGCTGTGAGGATGAAATGAGATAACATTCCTTGGAGCTTAATAAGTGCTTGTTCTCTTCCTCTTCCCCCTTTTACACTCCTACATCCTTTCCTATGTAAATATCCCTCTGTACTAAAAGACTGGGCATATGTAACCAAAATAAAAGCTCTGGAAGATCAAACAAAGCTGGAGAGATTTTGAGAATAGATACAATGTGATTCTATGTTTGTCACCCAAGGACTTGTTGAGCTAAGTTCAGAGGTTCATCCACAAGACCGACCACAAGAGGATCAATTGTTTCCCCACAGCAATTCCCAAATACTATCTAAATTCTAAAGTCGTTATAATCTGAGGACCCTCATAATAATCAAATCACAGATCCTTGCAGTATCTCACACATAAACAATTTTCATATAAAAGGCAATAAAAATACAAACCAAAAGAATCAGTAATACCAAGTACTATTAAAAGAATGCGTCCCACAAACAATATAGTAGCCAGAGTGTTTTCTCATCTGATACGTAATATGTTTCAATAAATGCCTATGTTCCAACTCCATTTCCTTTTCTCTGTATGGCAATTTGCCATTACTTTAATGGGCAAGTCACTGACCTACAAATATTAATGCCAATAACTTGTACCTGTTGCTGAAAGTATTATTTCACAGACAAGAGAAGAATCAAGTAATTTAATGTACTTATAACACAAAGAGATTTGCAGAACAGAAATTACTTGAACTTGGGAAGGAAACCTTTAATAGTTTTCTTAAAAATAAGTTATTCCTTAAGCAATGCTACCATTGACTAGCCTAAACAATTATCAATAAAAGTAAAAAACATTTTCTTGGTATTCTAAAATGAATGGAAATTGCTGTGTGAGTTTTTAGGACTATTTAATAATAAGCTGCTTCAGTACACTGAGAGAAAACACTCTAAAGGCAACAATTTGGTTTTCTATTTTTGTACACAGTAAATGTTCCTTTCCCCTAAAAAGGTTTGTGGGTGTTATAAGTTCAATGGACTGGTATGGAAATACTTATACATTCATAAAAGTTGTAAAATTGTGTCTTATAGCCATTAAGGTAAATTTACTACAATGAAGAATCAAAGACCCAATATTATGAAGAACTTAGCATGGTAGCTGTATTCTTTTAATTTAGAAAAAGGGGAAAGAAAAAAGAAGAAAAATCCAAATGCAGGAAATATACTGGACATGATTTTAATACCTCCTTTGTTACAACTAAGTCTAAGTAGAGTGAACAGAAGGCTTTCTCAAATATAGTAAATCCTCAATTTTCACAGGGATAATGTTTCTAGAATAGAGTCAAAGTCAAAAATGCCAATGCTGATACCATGAATATATGGGTAATGAGGGGTTAAGTTTCTACATTCACCAAAAACTGTAATCTTTCACTAGAGATTGCTAAAAATTCACATTTCTGCAGTTATTTAAAACAAAACATTAATATTAATCCTAATTAATTCTAATGTTTCTTAACTCAGAAACTATGAAATAATCCACAAAATACAGTAAACAAAATAAAATTGATAACATGCAGAACATTTTTTATTGTTAATAATTTCCCAGAATTCTGGAACCTTTTGTACTAACATTTCAATTTTAACACACAAAATCTATAGTGCCACAAATACTGTACAGCAAATAAAATTCTTAAAAACTAAAACATTTTAACCTGAATCTTACCTTCCAACGCATCAGACGACAGCATAAGGGTGTTGTTCTGTTTATTATATTGCTGACCTCTCTATATAGTCTTTCCTTTGAAAATCAAAAGACTTTCCTGGACTTCAGTTGCCACAATCGGAAGACCCTGAGCCTGAGCTTAAGGGACATAATTGCAACATAGAACTTGAGTTTTAAAGCCAAATAATGAAAATATGAAACAAATGCACATGGAACACTCTACACAAAGATACTGTGAACAAAACCAATGAAACATCTATTAGGATATCAGCCATTCTACAAACTTGTATTCATCTCTATCATTTTTTTTCTCTATTGCTGATGGCTAAGAATGTGCATTGTTGCTAACACCTAAGTAAAAATAAGGTTACTAATAAAACCACATGAATGCTTTAAGATTCAAAAGTTAAACACATGAATGTTGAGGACTAAGATTATATATCCTCTGTTCCTTGTTCTGTAAGTCTAGGTGGAGAAAGCTATGAATTATTCAAGTGGTCTTACTGAAGTTGGGTATGTTCAATTATAATATTCATAACATGGCCATATTAAACTACTCTGTTAGCACTTTCACGATTTTTAAGTCATTGTTCTATTCAATCCCCAAAGGAGAAAATGTTATACAGTCTAAATGTTATACAGTCTCTTTACTATATAGAATGGTCACTTACTATATAGAAGTGACCATTATGACACTTTGAGACTATCAGTCTTTATCACAAAGTTTATAAAGTATATTTTATCCACAATTTTAACAAATTTGGCCACCTAATTTCCCATTGCTATTCAAAAGCAATCAATTAGAAGAGAAAAGCTGAACATAGAGGCAGGTACATCAGTACTAGCAGGAGTGAAAAATTATATGGAGATAAAACTATTAAAATAGACAAAGTATGGCAGTCTAGAATTATTTATTCTATGAAGTAAACAGCACTTCACACTGACAGCCAAAGATATTATTGCATTACTGCATAGAATAGCCGTGTTTATTATGTGAACCTGAGTCAACCATAAAAATGCCAATTTATGTATATTATATTTAATACTGTAATGTACAATTTATCCTGGAAATATTATTCAAAGGATTAATTTCTTAAATGTTTCAGATATTCAAAACATAAGCTTCTGTTCTTCAAATTCAGTTCAGATTAATAAATGCTTCAGTTTGCTTACATAGAATATTTTAATTTTTTATGCCTTCTCCAATGATGCTAGAAAAAATAAAGTTATATAAGATTCAAGATTATAAAAATATGAAAAATAAAAAGAGAAAACTTTAGTGTGGGATATCTAGTTAGAAAACCTAAAGAGGAAGATTAAATGAAATGGAATGGAAAAGGGACTAAACCTCTAAAGGTCAATAGAATATAGATATCCTTGTGTACTTTTCTCCCTTAATTTGTTGGAACCAGAAGGGTGAATGAGGATTAGAGAAAGAATTCACAAAAAGAAAAAAACTTACTTTCATTACTATTTCAGAATGTGTCACACACACACACACACACACACACACACACACACACACACACACACCCCACCCCCCTCACTGCTGCTTAAACTCCTTTAGTTTTAAATTTACTGCTCTACCTGTCAAATCAAACAACCACTATTTGCAGACTCCATGCCCAACCCCATGGTGGCTATTATATGGGATATAAAAAGTGCTTTAAGACATTGTTCCATTATTGAATTTAGACAAAAAGGTATTCTAGTTAAGAGCTTTTAAATTTTTTTCCACTGGCAACTGAGAAGCCTGAGAAATTTTTAACCAACAATGAGTATATAGGTATACAAGATAACTATGTAAATCAAACATTTACTAATGATAAATCATAATTTCAAGATACCCTACATCTAATTACATGGTATTGTGACTCATAATTTAAGAAGCTTTATTCTAGTTGAACCCCCACTTTACAAATAAGAAATCTAAGGTTCCAAGAAATTACATGACTTGCCCACTATCATAAAAATAGTGACAGGCAGTTGGCATACAAATACAGGTCCCTCCAAATTCAATTTTAATTTCCAATGCACAACACTACCATTTTCTTCCTCTAAGAATTCACCCCTCCCCAAAAAAGCAGGAAAAACATATGCATACAACTATAAAAGAACAACAAATTGCCAAGCCGTCACATAACACTTGGGGTGCGAGTGTAAAGGATGAGTTAAAAAGGCAATAAGGAACATGCTTTAAAGCACAAGAGCTGAGTGTGTCCAGATAAGAATGTAATTGGAAAATGTTTATCAAAATAAATAAAAATACAGGGAAGAAAAATAAATAAATAAATAGATATTATGTGGTTTTCTAAAATAAATATGTGCCTGTAAGAGTCCTTAATGGCTGTTTTAATGACCCCTATTTTTGAGTTTGACACCATTGCATTATTCTTAATGCAGAAAATAAAAACAATTTTTTTTTAATGCCAGAAAAATATGTTCAGTTTGTGCTGTCACTTGTCTCTATAGAGAAGGACTCAAAACTTCCAGTGGAGAATAAAGTAGGAGGGGTAATTTTCAAATCTTGTTTTAAAAAGACAGAGTAGGAAAAGCAAGTGAAAATGCTATCTGACTTGGTTCCCACACATCTACTATATATCTCTCAGGCAAGTCAGCTGATACCTCTGAGCTTTCATTTCCCCATCTGTAATGTTGAAATTAAGATATCATCATTACTACTTCAAAGAATTTTTGGAAGAAAATCATTCTATGAAGTATAGTAACAATATAGTAGCAGCAACAAGAACTATTTTATATAGCACTTTCAAGTTTTACAAAGTGCTTTATAAATAAAGTATTCTTATTCTGTCCTCACAACAACCATAGAAAGTTCTATTATTCCCATTTTTACTACTGAGGAAACTGAGGCACTCAGAAGTTAAGACGTGCTTAGGTCACACAGGAAGAGTTTGAGGTTAGATCTGAACTGAGATCTCCCTGGTTCCAGCTTCAGGACTATCCATAGCCCCAGTGCATAGTACATAATGAATGATTAATAAATGTTAGTTAAATGACTGTCTCCTCAAATTATATAAATACAAGCTATTACTACTAGAGTGTACAAATGCCTGGTCCAGACATTGAGGATACCAACTCTAATTTAGAGAAAGAATAGATTAATATAAAGAAGGCAAAAATAAATAAATCATAGGTGACAAAGAGGTCTTAATCTTCAAAATGTACTTAATACTTTAAAACTAATTTTAACTGTTATTTAAATTTATGTGTAATTCACCTACTTTTCAGTACTGAAATAGTTTCTATAGCAGAAAGAGTGGGTCAGCAACACTGTGCCTGCTCAAAGTCCCAAATTGTTGCAGTTGGTGGGACAATCCTCTCTTTGAAAGGTAAGGAGAGAAGAGGGTGAAGGTACAGGATGAGTAGAGAAAGAAACAGGGCTCGGCCCCTAAACAAAGACAGAATGCTTTGTCAGCCGCTTCCACTGAACAGATGATCCAGGGAAGAGAAGGTAGCAGGTGTCCAATTTCCACTCTGCAAATCACCCCTGCAAATAAATCATGAAATGTAACAAACTAGTGACCTATCAACTACTGTGCAGATTTGGGTCAGGTGGCAATTTTTAATCCATTTTGTGCTAAAATTCCTTTCCCAAGACTCAGGGCCTTCTCTGAATCTCTTCCAAAATATTGTCTTTCTAAGGAAAACCAATAAATATGTATTTTCCCTACTTATTTTTACTCTTCCACAAAGTTCTACTCAGTTGCACCATGAAGTAAAGATGACCACTGGTCTCTTTGGCAACAAAGCACAACTTATTTATTATAGCTCAGCTATAACAAAGTCCTATAATGTCCCTAGTAAGGAAAGAGATAATGCCCATTTTCCAATGATCAGCCTAGCTAAGTATAAAGAAGTCATCACTAGTAGGCTGTCCATTTGGTGATGAATTCTTTGGTCACGTCAATTCATGAAAAATAGAAAATGACAATCTTCTGTGGCCCTTGTCTCTTTTTGGCAGTTATAATGGCAAAAAACAAAACCCCCATACCCAAAGAGTGCTAATAAATAAGTTTTTTTTGCCCAAAGGGCTATCAAACTGTACATAACCTTTAATCCAGCAGTGTTTCTACTGGGCCAGTATCTCAAAGAGATTAGAAAGGAGGGAAAGGGACCCACATGTGCAAAAACATTGCAGCCCTTTTTGTAGTGGCAAGAAACTGAAAACTGAATTGGATGCCCATTAGTTGGAGAATGGCTGAATAAATTATGGTATATGAATGTTATGGAATATTATTGTTCTATAAGAAATGACCAGCAGGATGATTTCAGAGAGGCCTGGAGAGACTTGCATGAACTAATGCTGAGTGAAATGAGCAGAACCAGGAGATCATTATACACGGCAACAACAATACTATATTATGATCAATTCTGATGGACATGGCTCTCTTCAACAATGAAATGTTTCAAACCAGTTCCAATTGTTCAGTGAAGAAAGCCATATACACCCAGAGAGAGGGATATGGCAAGTGGACCACAACATAACATTTTCATGCTCTCTATTGATGTTTGCTTGCATTGTTTCCTTTCTCTGATTTTTTTTTCTTGTAGATACCATTTTTCTTGCACAACAATAAGTGTGGAAATCCATATACATATATTCGATTTGTCAAGTATTTTAACATAATTAACATAATAGTGGATTTCCTGCCATCTAGGGGAGGGGTGGGGACTAGGGGGGGGAAATTTGTAACAGAAAGCTTTGTAAGGGTCAGTGTAGAAGAATTACCCTTAGATATGTTTTGCAAATAAAAAGCTTTAATAAAAAAATAAATAAAATAAAAAGAAACGATTAGCAGGATGATTTCAGAGACACCTGGAGAGACCTACATGAACTGATGCTAAATGAAATGAGCAGAACCAGAAGATCATTACGCATGGCAATAGCAAGATTATATGATGATCAATTCTGATGGACATGACTCTTGTCAACAGTGAGATGATTCAGACCAGTTTCAATGTTTTGTGATGGAGAGAGTCATCTGCACCCAGAGAAAGAACTTTGGGAACTGAGTGTGGACCACAACATAGTAATTTCATTCTTTTTGTTGTTTTTTGCTTGTTTTTTGTTTTCTTATTTTTTTCCCCTCTCATATGATTTTTCTTGTGCAGCATGATAAATATTTAAATATGTATAGAAGAATGACACATGTTTAACATACATTGGATTACTTGCTGTCTAAGGGAAAGGATGGGAGGAAGGAAGGAGAAGAAATTGGAAAACAAGGTTTTGCAAGGGTGAATGATGAAAAATATTTTTGCATATATTTTAAAAATACAAAGCTATTATTTAAAAAAAAGAAAGAAATGGTTTTAAGCAACCTATTAAATTTCATCTTATAAGCTAAGAGAAGATCAAATAAAAATTTTAAATAACTCAATCTGAGAAAAGGAACTAGAGTAGCAATAAAGAAATTATTAAAGAAAACAAAACTCCTGCTCCTAATAAAATGATTCACAGAACAATTCTATAAAATCTTACAGAAAATTAGGACCCATTGTTCACAAATTATTCTCAAAAATTGAGAAAGTACCCTATCACATTCTTTGCATGAAACAAATAGAACCCTTAATATTTAAATCAGGAAATGATAAAGCACAGATGGATAACTATAGAACAATATCATTAATGAAGTTCTAGAATATGAGGGCAATAATGAAATACAGCAGGAATGAAAGGAAATAAAAGCAATCAACAAAATTATCTAATACTGGTTTAAAAATGGAGAGGTAGACAAGGGAGAAAAAAGAAACTATAGAATTCATTAACTTTAGTATTTGAAAAAACATAAAACTCCCTATTTTATAAGATCTGCCAGGAAAATTTAAAAGCAGTTTAGCAGAAATTAGGCTTAGACCATCACACTATGCTCCATAATCTGTTTTATATGCATAAATGATCCGAAAATTTTAAAATACTAAAAGGAGATCATAATTCTCATGACTAATGGGTAAGAAAAGTATTCTTAACCAAACAAGAAATAAAGGTGATTACAAAAGACAGAGGAGATAACATTAATTATATAAAAATGAAAATCCCCTGTACAAACGAAATGAATGTACCTAGGGATAATAAGGAACATAGTTAAATGAGAAAAACAATTTTGTATCAAAGTTCTCTGATAAAGACTTGGTATTTAAAGAAAGATAATCAATAACAGATAAATATAAGACCAAAAGCCATTCTCTACTAAATAAATAATATTATTGTTCTGTAAGAAACAATCAACAGAGGTTTTCAGAGAGGCCTGGAGAGACTTGCATGAACTGATGCTGAGTGAAATCAGCAGAACCAGGAGAACAATATACACAGCAACAAGACCATACGATGATCAATTCTGATGGACATGGTTCTCTTCAACAATGATGTGATTCAAAGCAGTTCCTATTGTTCAGCGATGAAGATAGTCATATACATCCAGAGAGAGGCCTGTGGGAACTGAGTGTGAACCACAACACAGCATTTTAACGCTTTCTATGAATATTTCCATGCATTTTGTTTTCCTTCTTAGGTTGCTTTTTTCTTCTTCTCTTTCTAGATCTGATGTTTCTTGTGCAGTAAGATAACTGTATAGATATGTATACATGTATTGTATTTGTCATATAATTTATCCTATTTAGCATGTATTAGATTACCTGTCATCTAGGGGTGGGGGGTGGGGGGAAGGAGGGGAAAAGCTTGGGAAAAAAAAAAGTTTTTGCAAAGGTCAATGTAGAAAAATCACTCATATGTTTTGTAAATAAAAAGCTTTTAATTAAAAAAAAATTTAAAAAGCCAAATTATTATTAATAAAAGTAATGCAAACCAAAACAATCCTGAGGCTTCACTTTATAATCTATGAATGGGAAAAGATGTCAAAAAACAAGAATAGTCAATATCAGAGGGGTTATGGGAAGAAAGGAACACTAGGTCATTACTGTTAGAGCTATAAATTAATACAACCATATTGGAAAGCAATTTCAAATTATATAAATAAAGTAACTAAAATGTCTATTATCCTTTGACTTAGATATTCCATTACTGAGTTTATACTCCAAGGAGGTCACTGAAAAGAAGAAAGTTCTGATACACCAAAATACTGAGAACAGCACTTTCAAGTGATAGCAAAGTACTAGAATCAATAGATATTCATGGACTAGGAATGACTAACCAAACTGTGGAACACGAATGCAATGTGATATTAGCTGTGCTGAAATGATGAATGTGACACAGAAAAGCACGGAAATATCTACATGAATTGAGGGAAAGTAAAGTAGAATCAAGAAAAAACTATGTAAAATGGACTACAATAATGTAAATATGGAAAACATTTCTTTCCCCTCCCCCAAAAGCGAACACTGCAAAATGCTGCAAAAAACAAAACCCAACAACAATAATAAGGTAAGAAGAGAGGGATACTGGGGAAAACTATGCTAATATAAAAAAGATATCAATAAAAACATTTCCACTTATAAAAACTTTAATTTGGTTGTTGGCACTCTAAATGTGGATCTCTGTCTAGTGACCAATTAATGGACACAATAGCAGCATAATTAAATCATCTTACTCTTGATATTCTTCTAATCCATGAAACTAGAATACTTCCTCCTCCCTCCCTGAATTGTTGCTAAATGAAAAAATGGCTCATAGTTTCTCCCTGAATTGTTTTTTTATTGTGTATTTAAAGGCAAAAAGAAAAACAAAAATCATGGCTAAGATAAGAAGGGGCTCAGAAGGTATTCTGTCATCTTCTATTACAATGCTTCTAAGTATTTGCAAAAAACAAAACAAAACAAAACAAAAAATAAAATCTAAAAAATCATAGCATATTTCAGGATGTTAAAAAGGATGATAGGAAAATGAAATGAAAAACTGAATGAAACTCTCCAACTAAATTAACATATTTTATATTTAATAACTTCAATGCAAAGGTGAGTTTAGGCGGGGAGAAGAGAGGGGAAATGCAGGGAAATATGAGGAGTAAGAAAGCTAAGACCAGAGGGTGATAAAACCACTTAGTAGCCTTGTGTCTAAACAAAATAAATATTTGCTTGAAATGGAGTCAGATCAAAAACTTGCTTTATTTTTTTTTTAATTAAATTTTTGGTGGAAGCTGAGTCCACCACAAGGAGAGTAGTTTTCTCCTATCCTTCCTTCTACACCAGATGTTCTCTCCCGTTTTCAGAATTTACAAATAAGTACTATTAATAATGTAGGCTCAACTACATAATCTAACAAATGTACAGTTGTAAACCAACTGAGGGCTAAAGAGGCTCAATAACTTGCCTAAAGTAACACAGAATAGCCAGAATTTGCACCTGGTACTCTGACTCCAAATACAGAGCATTGAACTCATGAATATTTTCTTGCAAGAGTTAGATGCGATACTCATAATAAACACTAGGTAATATTTTTTAAAAGACTATTTAATTTTACCAAATTAGACTAAATCAAATGTTAGAGATGATCTAGCCTAACCTCTTTATTTGACAAATTCAATTAAAACAAACATTTATTAAAGACTTCCTATGTTCCTATGAGAAAACTGAGGTCCAGAGGAGTTCAGGGACTAGTCCAAAGTCACAAACTAAGTAAATGAACTTAAATTCTGAACCAAATCAACTCAAAAGTAACAGTGAATAAAATAAAATAAAGTAGTTAAAATCATTCTAGCCTGAAAAAAACCAAGCTGCTGATGTCCCCATATGGATGAACATATTTCCATTTATAATCATTTGCTAAAGAAATGTAACTGATTTTAATCAACTGCTATAATTTGACTAAGAGGGCAGAAAAACCAAAAGGCAGGTGAAATGGCAGCCAAGGACAACAATCTGCTGCTTCCTCTCTGAAAACAGAAGTTTGAAATTTATTTATAATGCTTCTACTGTCAAAGCATTAGAGACATTTAATCTACAACAATCTATAGTGACTTTGGAACATTTAAACTGCCTCTGTTTAACACTAAGTAATCCAAAAGGTAACACTGCTATTAATTTCCTTTCTCGCAGTCTTGGCACATTTATTAAATTTTTAAAAGCATCAAATTCCTTTTAAACCCTGGAGATACAAAGAAAAAGCTGAAGGAGAAAAAAAAGTCTCTAACTTCAAGGTATTGACATTTTAATGAAAAGCACAAGAGGTACTTAAATACAGAGTAACAAAAAGGGAAGATGGCACTAGCAACTCAGAGGACTCAAGAATGGATCTCTCTGCAGAAGGTGATGCTTGAGTCAAAACTGGAACGAAGATAGGGACTCCTAAGAGGCCAGACATAAAGAGGAAGAGCATTCTAGGGACTGAAGGATAGCCAATGCAAAGCCACACAAAAAGAAAACAAAGCATCTTGGCTGAGGAATAGCAGGTTTCTACATATCATGGAGCAGAATAATGTAGAAGATCCCTGAAAATACAGAAGAGGGCCAGGCTGTAAAGAACTTAGAATGCCAACCAACAGTTTTTATTTGATCCCAGAAGTCATAGACATTTATTTAATAGGAGGGCTTAACATGGTCAGACCTTGGCTTTCAGAAAACCACAAAGTTTAATGGAGGGTAGTCTGAAATGAAGAAATATGAGAGGCACATTGGAATCAAAGGCTATTGCAACAGTCCAAGTAAGTCATGGGTTTATTACTTTTCAGAATTAAGACAGTTTAGGTTACAGACCTTTTTCATATTTATCAAACTAGTTAAAGCAATTTGGCAGGAAGAAATATTTTATTTAATATTTGGAGATCATTTGGTTAATATATAATATCAGTATCCTTGTTGCTGAACCAAGTTCCTACCTATCTATCCACTTTATCAACCTTTTATGCCATTCATTATTCTTTCTTACCTATTACCTTCTTCCATCTATTTAGGCAAGTAGTGGGTTTATTTTTATTTGTACAAACTTTTTTTTTTGTTTTAAAGCTTTTTATTTACAGAACGAGTGATTTTTTTTTACATTGACCTTTGCAAAATTTTGTTCCAAATTTTTCCCTTCCTCCCCCCCCATCCCTAGATGATAGTCTAATGCATGTTAAATATGTTAAATTATATGACAAATCCAATATATATATGTATACATATCTATAGTTATCTTATTGCACAAGAAAAATCAGATCTAGAAAGAGAAAAAAAACAAACCTAAAAACAAAATGCAAGCAAATATTCACAGAAAGCATTAAAAGGCTGTGTTGTGGTCCACACTCAGTTCCTACAAGCCTCTCAATGGGTGTATATGACTATCTTCATCACTGAACAATAGGAACTGCTTTGAATCACTTCATTGTTGAAGAGAACCATGTCCATCAGAATAGATCACATAGTCGTCTTGTTGCCATGTACAATGATCTCTTGGTTCTGCTCATTTCACTTAGCATCAGCTCATTTAAGTTTCTCCAGGCCTCTCTGAAATCATCTTGTTGATCGTTTCTTACCGAACAATAATATTCCATAACATTCATATACCATAATTTGTTCAGCCATTCTCCAACTGATGGGCATCCGTTCAGTTTCTAGTTTCTTGCCACTACAAAAAGGGCTGCCACAAACATTCTTGCACATGTGGGGCCCTTTCCTTCCTTTAAGATCTCTTTGGGATATAAGCCCAATAGAAACACTGCTGGGTCAAAGGGTATACACAGTTTGATAACTTTTTGAGCATAGTTCCAGATTGCTCTCCAGAATGGTTGGATCCGTTCACAGTTCTACCTACAATGTATCAGTGACCCAGTTTTCCTACATCCCCTCCAACATTCGTCATTATCTTTTCCTGTCATTTTAGCCAATTTGACAGACGTGTAATGGTATCTCAAGAGTTGTTTAAATTTGCATTTCTCTATGTATACATATATTCGATTTGCCAATATTTTAACATAATTAACATGTAGTGGATATCCTGCCACCTAGGGGTGGGGGGTTGGGGGGGAAAATTTGTAACAGAAAGCTATGTAAGGGTTATTGTTGAAGAATTACCCACACATATGTTATGCAAATAAAAAATAAATTAAAAAAATTTTTAAAAAATTGCATTTCTCTGATCAATAGTGATTTGGAGCACCTTTTCATATGACTAGAAATAGTTTTAATTTCTTCATCTGAAAATTGTCTGTTCATATCTTTTGACTATTTATCAGTTGGAGAATGCCTTGAGTCAGTTCTCTAAATATTTTAGAAATGAGGCCTTTATTAGAATCCTTGAATATAAAAATGTTTTCCCAGTTTATTGCTTCCCTTCTAATCTTGTCTGCATTCATTTTGTTTGTACAAAAACTTTTTAACTTGATATAGTCAAAATTATCTATTTTGTGATTAATGATGATCTTTAGTTCTTCGGTCACAAATTCCTTCCTCCTCCACAGCCCTGAGAGGTAAACCATCCTACATTCTTCTAATTTGTTTATAATATCATTCTTCATGTCTAGATCATGAATCCATTTCAACTTTATCTTACTATACAGTGTTAGATGTGGGCCAATGCCCAGTTTCTTCCATACTAGTTTCCAATTTTCCCAGCAGTTTTTGTCAAATAGTGAGTTTTTAATCTCAAAAGCTGGGGTCTTTGGGTTTAATCAAACACTAGATTACTATTGTCATTATTTTGTCCTGTGAATCTAACCTATTCCACTGATCCACTACTCTGTTTCTTAGCCTTGTACAAACTTTTTAATCAGCCTATATGAATATTTTTTTTTCCTTTATGTTCGTTCATACAGAAGTGGGGCATTCCAAGAGACTCAGAAAGTTAACAAATCCTTCAATCATCTTTTTCTACCTAAGTGACCTTCATAAGGGATACATACTTTTTCTAATGAGTGTCCCAAATTTCAATTTTGGTGCCTAGATGTGTGTGTGTGTGTGGGTGGGTGTGTGGGTGTACATTTATATAGACAGGTATATACAAACAAATTAAGAACTCAAGTTTATGTCACTGAACATTTTTGAAATTAACACACTTTACAATCTGAATCCTTTACCATAATGGAACTTTTAAGAAATTAATTCCTGTCCCTTAAAAGTGATTTTTAAAATTTGTTTAGTACTAATGAATCTACTTTTAGAATTTGGAATTAGGGGTCTGAATTTCACTTTGGATAGTAATTAGAATACTCAAATCAGTGTATAGTCATCTTATTAAAACTGGTCTTTTATTTTTATGTCAACTTAATTTCCTAATATATTCTTTTTAGTGGTAAATTTTTTAAATGCTTTTTATAAAGACTCAATTAAAAACAGTTTCCCTGCAGCACTTTGTGAGACCATATCTTTTGGTCATACTGTGTGATCTTTTTTTTTCTTTTCATCTTAAGTTTCTGGTTGATGTGGAATAAAGGGAATAATAATAAAAATGATAAGCTAAGCAGCATTAGTCTCAAGATTAAAGATGCCAGAATGAGTTAATCTCTAAATATTTATGCTGTGATAAGCTTTGTCATTTGGATATAGATTTGTTGCATACTGATACTGACTGCTTAAGAAATGAAGATATTTCCTCTTCTATGCCAGGACTCGGTAAATCATTTGGCTTTCCTAAAAATATTGTGGTCTGGGCATTTTATTCTTCCAAACAGGGGTGGAATGGGGAAGGCACCTATAACTTTTGCCCTATTGCCACTGGTATGCCTAGTATAGCCCTTAGCTTAAAAAGTTCAAGGTCTCTTCCTGCATCCAGGGCCATCTCCAGTTGTCCTGATCTATATCTTGCCACTGGATCCAGATGGCTGTGGAGGGGAAAGTGAGGCACATTACCTTGCACAGCCCTCCCTAACTTTCCAATTCACTTGGATGTCATGGTATCATCTCCCTGGTGTCATGGTCCTCTTCCAGAACAAAAGATAAACAACAAACTTGAGCCTTATTCTAAAATCTGTGCAATCTGGCTTCTAACTTCACTCAGATGAAATTGTTTTCTCCAAAGTTACCAACTTCACCTTAATTGCCAAATCTAATGGCTTTAATTCTTAATTAATTAAAATCTTCTCATCTTTCTCGAGTTCTCTGAAGCATTTAACTTTTGACATGCCTAGATTCTCTTTCCTACCTGGATCTCAGTGGTTTTACTACTTGTTTGCTCTGGATCTTTCTCCATGTCATGTCCACTAAACTAGGCCCTCTTTGACTTCCATGCAGATAACACTCAAATCCATAAGTTCAGCTAGAGACTCTTTCCTCAATGGATTTCCTGAATTACCAATCATCTATTAGTCATTTCAAACTGAATGCCCAATAGACATCTCAAATTCATCAAGTCCAAAAACAGAACTCATTATCTTTCCCATCAAAGCCAACCCTCTCCTGAACCTCCCCTGGTTAATACATGGCTTAATATAAAAGACACACCACAAACAAATTGGTGGAGCAAGTCAGAAACTAAAGAAAAAATTCATAACTAACCAAGTGATAGAGATGAAATGAGCAATTTTACACAAAAATGATCTGAGACAAAATGAAGGAAGAACTATATGCAAGAATAACATTACAGAGAAAAGTAATTTTGAAGGACTTCAGAACTCTGATCAACACAACAATGAACTTTTAGTCTAAAGAATAAAGATGAAGCATATCTGAGATGCAGAGACATACTTTTGGGAATGTGGGTAATGATTTATTTTTGCTACTCAACATAGATATATTTTGAGGGATTTCCTTTTCAGTTTATCTGTTTTTTAATTTGCTCAGTGGAAGAGGGCAGTAATAGAAGGGAAAAATTAACTTATGAAAAGCTAGCTACTTAAAAAATAAAAAAGAACAAAAAAGCATTAAAGGAATCTATGGCAGCAGGAGAGAAGCTCATACAAAGAAAGGAAGAGACTTAAGAGGAAAAGAAATGACTGTGGTGGTTATCAACCAGACAAAAATATGGAGGAAGAACAGAACCAAGGGTATAGTAAAATGGGTGGTCCTTGGGAAATTGCTCTCTTTATCAGACACTGAATCAAAGGAGGAGAAAATGGGAAATAATGCCAAAATCCTCTGAAGGTATAGAGAAAGAAAGAGAGCTAACAGCAAATGAATTCCATTTTCTCAGTATAAAAGGTGATATGGGGGTTTTCTGTTGAAAAGATGGAAAAAGTGGGGGCGGAGCCAAGATGGCGAACTGCGGACAGCTTTCTCTGTGAACTCCCTCCGACATTCCCCCAACCCAGACAAAGTAAGCTTTAAAACTGGTTTCCGAGTGAGGTCCTCGCCAAGCATTTGGACTACAACGCACTTCTATAAAAGATCTACCTTGAAAGAACTCCGCAGAAGGTTAGCCTCAGGGGAAATCGGCCTCTGGTCGCGATCGGACTCCAGCCGGGGCGGAAGTCAGGGCTGCGATAGAGGGGCAGATTTTGGGCACCCAGGAAGCCCCTGGGAGACGCCTGGGCCACTTTGCTCTGCTTGCGGGCAGGTGCTTTGGCAGATCTGCCTTTGGAAGGGGGTGGATTGAGAAAAGCTGAAAACGTGGTCCTGGTGCAAATCTAGCCCGACCAGCCTCAGACCAGAAGTCAACTCGGCAAACTGCCCCAGGGCAAATACAAATTGTTGCAGTATTCTCGGCTTTTGACCAATATCCCAACTTTAAATCATGAGCAAGAAGCAGAAGAGAGCTCTCACCATAGAAAGCTTTTACGGAGAAAAAATAGAACAGTCCCCAGATCCTGACATTATGAAAACAATCCCAGATGAAGCCACAAAGGCAGACTTAAGTTGGTCTCCCTTTCAGAAGGCTTACCTGGATGATTGCATTAAGAATCTCAAAAGAGAGCTAGAAGAAGAATGGGGAAATAAATTGAGATCAGGGCAACAGAAATATCAAAAACTGGAAAATAGGACTGGTGAATTGGAAAAAGAAAACAGTTCACTGAAAAACAAAATTGGTGAATTGGAAAAAGACAACAATTCACTGAAAAACAAAATTGGTGAATTGGAAAAAGACAACAATTCACTGAAAAATAAAACTGGCAAAATGGAAAAAGAATGCATTGAATCCAGAAATTCAATTGGCCAGCTACAAAAGGAGCTAAAAAAGATAACTGAAGGAAATAATACTCTAAAAATTAAAATTGAACAAATAGAAGTAAATGACTCAATAAGACTTCAAGAATCAGTTAAACAAAAACAAAAAAATGAAAAAATAGAAGAAAATATGAAATATCTCCTAGGAAAAACAACTGACTTGGAAAACAGATCCAGGAGAGACAATTTAAGGATTATCGGACTCCCTGAAAGCCACGATGAAAAAAAGAACCTGGATGCTATCTTCCAGGAAATCATGAAAGAGAATTGCCCTGATGTTTTAGAATCAGAAGGCAAAATTGGCATTGAAAGAATTCACCGATCACCTCCAGAAAGAGACCCCAAAATTAAAACCCCAAGGAATATCGTGGCCAAATTTCAGGACTATCGCACCAAGGAAAAGATATTGCAAGTAGCTAGAAAGAAACAGTTCAAATACCGAGGAACTGTCATTAGAATTACACAGGATCTGTCAGCTTCCACATTGAAGGATCGAAGGGCCTGGAACCAGATATTCCGAAAGGCAAAAGAACTTGGATTACAGCCAAGAATAAGTTATCCAGCTAGAATGAGCATCATCTTCCAGGGAAGAAGATGGTCATTTAATGATACAGGAGAATTTCACCTATTTCTAATGAAAAGACCTGATCTGAACAAAAAATTTGACCTCCAAATAGAGAACTCAAGAGAAACATAAAAAGGTAAAAAGGAAAACTCTTGAGAACTATATTCCTACTATAGGTATCCTTTAAAGATTGGCAGTATAATTTGATTTTTCTTTGATAATAATGGAAAAGAAATTAGAGGTGGAAGGGATACCATACTGAAAAAGAAAAAGGGGGGA
>JAJPUD010004614.1:10130-101443 GCA_023553655.1 Myrmecobius fasciatus | reverse complement strand
GATGAGTATTGATTGTGTAAACCTTACTCCCATTAGATTGGACTCTAAGAGAGTATATCAGACACATTTGGCTTCAAAGAAAGCACTGACCCTCCTTGTGGGAAGGTAGGAGGGAGGGAAGAAAAGGAAAGGGATAAACTAATAGAAGGATTAGGGGAAAGGTATAAAGGGGAGGGAGGGACTCTAAAGGGAGGAGGATTATTGGTGGGAGGTGGTCTTCAAGAGCAAAGTACTGGGGAGGGGGGAAGGGAGAGAGGGGAAAGGGAAGAGAAAATCATAACTCTGGGTAAATAAGATGGCAGGGAATACAGATATAGTTATTTTAACTGTGAATGTGAACGGGATGAACTCTCCCATAAAACGGAAGCGGGTAGCAGACTGGATTAAAAGCCAGAATCCTACAATATGTTGTTTACAAGAAACACATCTAAAACATAGAGATACATACAGAGTGAAGGTAAAGGGCTGGAGCAGAATCTTCTATGCTTCAGGTGAACAAAGAAAGGCAGGGGTAGCAATCCTTATCTCGGATCAAGTAAAAACAAAAATAGATCTAATTAAAAGAGATAAGGAAGGAAACTACATTTTACTAAAGGGTTCCATAGACAATGAAGCAGTATCAATACTTAACATATATGCACCAAGTGGTATAGCATCCAAATTCCTAGAGGAGAAGTTAAGAGAGATGCAAGGAGAAATAGACAGTAATACTATACTAGTGGGAGATCTCAACCTTGCTCTCTCAGAATTAGATAAATCAAATTCCAAAATAAATAAGAAAGAAGTTAGGGAGGTTAACAAAAGGCTAGAAAAGTTAGGTATGATAGATCTCTGGAGGAAATTGAATGGTGATAGAAGGGAGTATACTTTTTTCTCAGGGGTTCATGGAACTTATACAAAAATTGATCATGTGTTAGGGCATAAAAACCTCAAAATCAATTGCAGAAAAGCAGAAATAGTAAATGCATCCTTCTCAGATCATGATGCAATAAAACTCATGTAATATAAGGCCAGGAGAAAATAGGCCACAAGTTATTTGGAAATTAAATAATCTAATCCTGAAGAACGAATGGGTGAAAGAGCAAATTATAGACACAATCGAAAATTTCATCCAGGAGAATGACAACAATGAGACAACATACCAAAATTTGTGGGACACGGCTAAAGCGGTTATAAGGGGTAATTTTATATCTCTAGATGCTTACTTGCGTAAAACAGAGAAGGAGAAGATTAATGAACTGGGCTTACAATTAAAAAAGCTAGAAAAAGACCAAATCAAAAACCCTCAATTAAATACCAAATTGGAAATTCTGAAAATTAAAGGGGAGATCAATAAAATTGAAAATAAGAAAACTATTGAATTAATAAATAAAAGTAAGAGTTGGTTTTATGAAAAAACCAACAAAATAGATAAGCCTTTAGTTAATTTGATTAGAAAAAGAAAAGAGGAAAATCAAATTATTAGTCTCAAAAATGATAAGGGAGAACTTTCCTCCAATGAAGAGGAAATTAGAGTAATAATTAGGAGTTTCTTTGCCCAACTTTATGCCAATAAATTTGAGAATGTAAATGAAATGGAGGAGTATCTACAAAAATATAGATTGCCCAGATTAACAGAAGAGGAAATAAATTATTTAAATAGCCCTATTTCAGAAAAAGAAATAGAACAAGCTATTAATCAACTCCCTAAGAAAAAATCTCCAGGACCAGATGGATTTACATGTGAATTTTACCAAACATTCAAGGAACAATTAATCCCAATACTATATAAACTATTCGAAAAAATAGGGAAAGAAGGTGTACTACCAAATTCCTTCTATGACACAGATATGGTGCTGATAGCTAAACCAGGTAGGGAGAAAACTGAGAAAGAAAACTATAGACCCATTTCCCTAATGAATATTGATGCAAAAATTTTAAATAAGATTTTAGCAACAAGATTACAGAAAGTCATCCCCAGGATAATACATCATGACCAAGTAGGATTTATACCAGGAATGCAGGGCTGGTTCAATATTAGGAAAACTATTAGCATAATCAATTATATTAATAACCAAATTAATAAAAATCACATGATTATCTCCATAGATGCAGAAAAAGCCTTTGATAAAATCCAACACCCATTCCTATTAAAAACACTGGAGAGTATAGGAATAAATGGGCTTTTCCTTAAAATGATAAGTAGTATCTACTTAAAACCTTCAGCAAGCATCATATGTAATGGAGTCAAACTAGAACCATTCCCAATAAGATCAGGAGTGAAACAAGGCTGCCCACTGTCACCATTACTATTTAATATTGTATTAGAAATGTTAGCTTTAGCAATAAGAGAAGAAAAAGAGATAAAAGGAATCAGAGTAGGTAGTGAAGAAACCAAATTATCACTCTTTGCAGATGACATGATGGTATACTTAGAGAATCCTAGAGACTCAACTAAAAAACTACTAGAAACAATTCACACCTTTAGCAAAGTGGCAGGATACAAAATAAATCCACATAAATCATCAGCATTTTTATATATTACCAATAAAGTTCAGCAGCAAGAGATACAAAAAGAAATTCCATTCAAAATAACTGTTGATAGTATAAAATATTTGGGAATTTATCTGCCAAGGGATAGTCAGGAACTATATGAACTAAATTACAAAACACTTTCCACACAAATCAAATCAGACCTAGTCAATTGGAAAAACTTAAAATGCTCATGGGTAGGACGAGCGAATATAATAAAAATGACAATACTACCCAAACTAATTTACTTATTTAGTGCCATACCAATCAAACTCCCAAGAAATTATCTTACAGATCTAGAAAAAATAGTAGCAAAGTTCATTTGGAAAAACAAAAGGTCTAGAATTTCAAGGGGATTAATGAAAAAAAAGGCTGAAGATGGTGGACTTGCTGTACCAGATCTAAAACTATATTATAAAGCAGCGGTCATCAAAACCATTTGGTACTGGCTAAGAAATAGAGTAGTTGATCAGTGGAATAGGATAGAATCACAAGACAAACTAGGCAATAACTATAGCAATTTGGTTTTTGATAAACCCAAAGACCCCAGCTTTTGGGATAAGTATTCACTATTTGACAAAAACTGCTGGGAAAACTGGAAACTAGTGTGGAAGAAATTAGGGCTTGACCCACATCTAACACCACATACCAAGATAAGATCTAAATGGGTTCATGATCTGGATATAAAGAGTGATTTTGTAAACAAGTTAGAGGAACATAATATAGTTTACCTCTCAGACCTGTGGAGATGGAATAAATTTATGTCCAAAGAAGAACTGGAACTTTTAATTGAAAACCAGATAGATAACTTTGACTATATTAAGTTAAAAAGTTTTTGTACAAACAAAATCAATGCAGACAAGATTAGGAGGGAAGCAATAAATTGGGAAATCATCTTTACATTTAAGGGTTCTGATAAAGGTCTCATCTCTAAAATATATAGAGAATTGTCTCATATTTATAAAAATTCAAGCCATTCTCCAATCAATAAATGGTCAAAGGATATGAACAGACAATTTTCAGAGGATGAAATTAAAACTATTTATAGTCATATGAAAAGGTGCTCCAAATCACTATTGATCAGAGAAATGCAAATCAAGACAACCCTGAGATACCACTTCACACCTGTCAGATTGGCTAAAATGACAGGAAAAGTTAATGATGAATGTTGGAGGGGTTGTGGGAGGGCTGGGACACTGATGCATTGTTGGTGGAGCTGTGAACGGATACAGCCATTCTGGAGAACAATTTGGAGCTATGCTCAAAAAGTTATCAAACTGTGCATACCCTTTGACCCAGCAGCATTTCTATTGGGCTTATATCCCAAAGAAATCATAAAGGAAGGAAAAGGCCCCACATGTGCAAGAATGTTTGTGGCAGCCCTTTTTGTAGTGGCTAGAAACTGGAAATTGAATAGATGCCCTTCAATTGGAGAATGGCTGAATAAATTATGGTATATGAATGTTATGGAATATTATTGTTCTGTAAGAAATGACCAGCAAGATGATTTCAGAGAGGCCTGGAGAGACTTACATGAACTGATGCTGAGTGAAATGAGCAGAACCAGGAGATCATTATACACGGCAACAACAGTACTATATGACGATCAATTCTGATGGACATGGTTCTCTTCAACAATGAAATGTTTCAAACCACCTCCAATTGTTCACTGAAGAAAGCCACATACACCCAGAGAGAGGGATGCGAAATGTGGACCACAACATAACATTCTCATACTCCTTGATTGATGTTTGCTTACATTGTGTTTCCTTTATCTGATATATCGTTTGTGTAGATAAGATTTTTCTTGCACACCAATGATAAGTTTGGAAATATGTATACATATATTCGATTTGCCAATATTTTAACATAATTAACATGTAGTGGATATCCTGCCATCTTGGGGAGGGGTGGGGAGTTGGGGGGAAAAATTCGTAACGGAAAGCTATGTAAGGGTTATTGTTGAAGAATTACCCACACATATGTTATGCAAATAAAATAAAAATTAAAAAAAAAAAAAAGAAAAGAAAAGATGGAAAAAGTGTTGCTATAGGAGACATAAGAAAAAAGTTTAGAAAAACTGCTGTGGGAAGTAGGGGATAGAGAATCAATGAGGAAGAAGCAAAAAGGACTTTCACTTCAGTGAAGGCCCAGTTGAAATTAGATAAATATGTAATGGAACTCATTAGCAAAGCAGTTCAGTTTGGTGGCACATAGTGAGTGGCAGGAAGTTTGACAAGCTATTAGCAGCAACATAGCAAGGGGATAAGAGATTCAAGACCAGAGAAGTTTAAGATTAGGTTGAATAAGTAAAAATGATCAAGAAAGGAAGAAAGTAAAGCTAGAGTATAGGTGATGTGCTGCTAGAACATGATGAAGAAAGATGAAGAGACTACAATAAAGTCTACTCTACCCCACTACTGAATAAAACTCCAATAGGGCAGGAATCATGTCTTACCTAAAATTTACCTTCCCTGCATTTAAAATGGGGGTTATCAGAGCTGCAAATATTTGCCAAATGAATGAATCTTATCTAACACTACCACATCTTTCAATCTATTGAAGTGAAAATTTCATTGGGTGTTCCCAGGAGTAAAAGGAATGGCCAGTAATTTATATTATCCACAATGCAGTTTCTGCTCCATTTTGTCTTCACCAAAGAAATACTGGGCTCCCAATTCATTTAATTAACAAGTTCAATACTCCTTTGTTAATTCCCAGAATCACCTCAGCCCATTTCACAGAACCTAATAAAAGCAACTATCATCTGTGTGCTTCCTTTAGAAGTCAGCATGTACCCCAGATTTGCAGCTGCACATCAGTTTTTTAACATTTTTCCCTAGTATGAATTACTTTTGAACTAAGAAAAAACAAACTCTGAACTAGTAGAAAACAAAATACAATAATGTCTTACTTACCCAGAATCCTCAGGGTTTAGGATATTCTATATAAGCTGACTTTTTCAGGGAGTTGGAACATAGCAATGTCATGAAATGAAAAGAGGTTTGGATTTGCCTTGTTTTCTTCATCAGTAAAAAAAAAAAAAAAAAAAAGGCGGGGGAGGGGCAGGGAACAAGGACAAGGGGAGGCCATGGACAACACACAGCTAAGTTCTGGGAATACAAAGAAAGGCAAAACAAAACCACTTATCCTCAAAAAGCATACTTTCTAAGGAGGAAGACAACATACAACTTTTACGACATAAAGAACAGATGAAAGTGTTCTGAAAGGGGAAGACATTAACAAGTAAGAGAAGTTAGGATTTGGATTGAACTCTGAAGAAGTCAGAGAAGGCAAGAAGGAGGGAGGGAAGGAGGGAAAGGGAAAAGCTAAGCATACTAGGTGTCAAGAGGACAGCCAATGTAAAGGCAAATTAAGTTGAAATATCATATTCAAGGACAACAATTACATCAGTGCTGGATGGTATAGGGTGTGAAGGTAAAATAAAAGTATAAACAGCCTGGGAAGACAGAAAAGAGCCAGAGAGGGCTTTAAATGCTAAATGCCAGAGGAATTTATATTTGATCCTACCTAGGAGTAACAGAAAGTCACTAGATAGAATTTACTGAGCAAGGGGGTAATATGGTCAGACCCACACCTTAGTAGTTTTCTGAGTGACTGGGATGATGGCAGTACCTTTGATGGTAACTAGAAAGTTGGGAAGAAGGCAGGGTTTGTAAGGGAAAAAAAATATTGTTTTGGTCATATTAGTTTAAAATGCCCATGGGAAATGCCAAAAGGCAGTTAAAGATGCATTACTAAAACTAAGAAGAGAGAATAAAGGTGGATATATATAGATCTGGGAATCTCAGCACAGAGAGATGACATTTGAACCCATGGAAACTTATGAAACCACAATATAATAGAGTGAAAAGAGACCAATGACAGAACCTTGAGGGACAATCAAGGTAAAAGTAAGAAAGAACCATCAAACAGATAAAATGGACAACAACAAAGAGAGAACAGTTTTGCCAAAACCTAGAGTAAAGAGTATTCAGAAGGACAAGATCAATTTAAATGTGGCAGTAAAAGACCATTATATTAGTCAATTAAAAGAACATTGGTAATTGTGGAAAAACACGCTTTGTTTTAATGATTAGACCAGAAGCCAAATTGTGAAGTCTTTTGAAATCAAGTGAGAAGGGAGAAGTGGAAGTAGAAACAGCAGACTGCTTTCTTGAGGAAATTAGTGACAAAAAAGAAAGATACATGATAATTGCTATAAAGGAGAGAATTGAAGATTTTTGTTTTTTAAGCTTATTTTTCAGGTACCAGGAAGAAGTCAGGAATGGAATAATAGCAAAAAATAAAACAACAAAAACAAAAAAAGTTACAGTAGGAGGAGAGGGGTGAAACCTTAAGACAGCACAACTGGTACCCGGGTGCCGTTTGGGGGTAGCAGATAAGAGATAAAAGAGTCATGGAACATCAAAATCTCATCTCCCCGATTCACTTTTCTGTCTGGAAATACCCTTCTTTTATCCACTGTTCAATCACCATAGCATCATAGCTCTAAAGCTGAAAGGCACTTCAGGCCATCTAGTCCAATACCCTCATTTTATAGAAAATGAAACTTGAAAGGTTCAAGAACTTGCCAAAAACACATCAACAGAGCAGAAGTTCCATGGCCTCAAGTTCAGTGCTCCTTCCCAGTATACCACACTGCTTCCATAGTCTAATCTGAAATATGTTCATTTTAGATGGTCTTCTAGAAAGGTCTTCCCAGTAAAATACAATATCAAGCTTGGGTTTGAAAGGCAGTATCTTGTTTTAATTTTTTAATTTTTTTTTCAAATTTTCAAACTGAAATATCAGTTTTTTTCAATACCTATAAAAATTAATGATTATCTGGTGACTCTAAAACAGAAATACCCAACGGTAAATATGCATTTCACAGGACAAATAACAATAACTGCAAAGATTCAATTTATTAAATTATTACAGTTTATTAATCACCTAAGTCTACACAAATTATTATGCAAGGAACTAAGGACACAAAGATAAAAATGATTCAGCCTCTGACTGGATATGGACCTACATCATGGCTTTAGTAACTGTTAACAAGTCAATGAGGAATGGACAAAAGATATTAAAAGCGGCTATAGTATGAAGGAAGGGAGTCTAATTGTCAGAAGGATGATTAGCACCTACTTCTGCAGATGTATAAGAAGCCTCACTGTTCATCTAAAAAAAGCACATAAAAGACAATAGCATTTAGAAATGATCAAAGTAATGCAGAATGATACCTAGAAAATCAAAATGCCACAAACCTAAAGGATCCTCAAGAATGAATGACAGGTGGAGAATTATAGCATATCTACTCTTCCAAAGCACACTATTCACAAGCACCAAAATGAACTACAAATCAGAAACTTTCTGATGCTAGCAATTGGCACATGTACATGCTGAGTGTGCTGTTAGGTGATGCCATCTAATATGATTTGGTGTGAACTTCTTAAAAATTCAGAGAGTACATGAAGCAACACTTTAGCAATACTTCTAGGCAATTCTGCACAAAGAAAAATTCTTCCAAAACTGACTGCAATATGTCTACATTGAGGAAACTTTGCAAAATGAAGAAAATATGTCAAAATGTTGTCTTTAAATGTTATTCCAATCTTCAAGTCAACAGAGTTTAGAATCAGAACCATAAAGAATATCCAATATTCATCAAAAAATTTAAGCAATTTTAATAGCTCTTTAATATAAAAGGAAGAAATCTTCTGAAATTGAAATATCATTAAAATTATCACATTCAGATAGCAAGGCAAGAGAGTTAAACATAAAAATGGTTACAGTATCTCTACTGCTATTAAAATCTTAGCCAGAATTCTACTACCTGATATTGAAAATCATTATTAACTGTGCATTTCTAGATTCTCAGGGTGGATTTAGACTATGACATAATACAACAAAATGTTATCTATTTCTGCCAATACAGAATATTTCAAGGAATACCAAGACCTTGGTAATGTTTTCACTGATTTTAAGTAGTCAACATCAGTAGATCTTCACCCTGGAGACTACAATACAAATTTATTTGGCTGATATTTCTCCAAAGTCCTCAGATGACTCTGGGAAGGTAACCTTGTTGCGTTTCATTTCAGAGTGAGAGAACGCCTAAATCATTTCTCATGACTAAATAAGGGTCACATGGTGGATCTAAATCCATTCAATAAATATTTTTTGAATACTATTATCCATAGTGGCACAATGTAGAGGGCTGGGCCTGGAGTGAGAAAGACTCACTTTTGTGAGTTCAAATCTAGCTTTACTCACTGTGTGACCCTGAGCAATTCATTTCACTGTTTGCCTTAATTTCCCCATCTGTAAAATGAGCTGGAGAAGGAAATGACAAACCACTCCAGTACTTTTAACAAGAAAACCCCAAATGAGATCTCAAAGTCAGATATAACTGAACAACTATATCTGTACAGAATTTACAATATAGTAATTCAATCTATGTTATTCAGGTATGTTCAAAGAATATCAAGGGATTTGGGAACTCTGGTCAGTTATGGAAGCCAGTATACCTCCTTAATTTTTATAAACCGTAACAAGCATTAAAGGAAATAAGGGTGCTCACTATTTTAGCAGAGCCCTGAACTAAGTTATTCTGCACCCTGAAGAATGTCATACAAATAATTACATATTTCTCTTATCCATACTTCCCCATTCAGTATTTCATTTTTGTAAGCTCTAACTTTCCAGAGTTGCTTTATTTATGTGTTTTTTGAAATCTAGGAAACTCAATCTACTCTGCAATAAAAAAAAAAAAAAAAAACCCCAAACAGGATTCCCCTGCCTATGTCAGGAAGGATGATGACTGGCCACAAGCTCAGGGAAGAGGACCCATGAGCACAGGAAGGCTCCCAGATGCATGAAAAAGAAGATTCTACATCAGGACTATACAAAGGAGGAAATGCATAATTGTGAGGAAGAACTAGCATGCACCCTTTGTTACAATGTATTTGAAAATCTTTGAATATTACCATGCTCTCCTACACTTTGCAGAATTTATCTGGAAAATGTTCTTCAGGCACCTGTTAACTTTCTCATGGAGACCTGTAAGATTTCTTCTTAAGTGTCTTAATTGCAGAAGTATGGTCAAACTCCCTCCCCTTGATATTGAATCTTTACTATCAATTTTGCTTTGACAGCTACAATTGAAAATGACACATATATGACATATAAATAAATAAACAAGAAGATCAGCCAGATATTATCACATACCCTAAACGCTAGGACCAGCCATTCAATATTTACTGCCTGTTAGAGCTCCAGCTGGTGTATGGTCCACTGCTTTACAAGAGGCCAGTATCATGGTCATTCCGCAGATGCCCTTCTAAGTGTTTATGTGAAAGAAAAGGATATTCTTCCAAAACTTAAGGAGTTAACTGACAATCACTGGATAGATGGTTTTCTATTTACTGAAAAGTTAGAGAACAGAAATCTCATTTTGAGGAAATTGTTCAAAGTGATAAAGAAACTGTCCTCCATTATTTTAAGAAGTTTATTGATATATTGGGCCTGAAAAAAGATGCTTTTTGCCTTACATGATGTTAGAATTTCAGCTGACGGGGAATATTCTTCACTAATTAAAAGAATTAAAGAAGATAACAGCAGCTTAAATTGATGTCACTGACTCTACATCTTTAGAAGAGAAGGAATCTCTTCTTAAATTCTCAGAAAAAGTTCAAAATGTTGGTCAGTTGGTATCCCTAACATTAAGCCTCTTGGAATGTATGCACAAATTGGTCAGTGCAACAGTCCCTTTACACCTTCTAACTTGAGGTGTCTTATCTTCTGTGGACTTAGAAATCAGACAATGAAGTTTGTTAGAAATGGACCAAGCAGGTTCTAAGATTAAAATGCATAAGCTTCTAAAAAAATCCTGTTCTGATGCTTCATCACCATTAACGTGATGATTGGTTCTCCAAAGGTTCTCTAAGGCTCAAAGTTGTAAAACAGGTCCTGCCACAGATTATAAACCTGTAGTCCAAGGATCAGTCTAGATAAACTAAGAGACTCAAAAATCAGTTGTATATGTAGTGGTGAAAATTTCAGCTAGAGCAAGATTCTAAGAATATCTCTTAAACCGTAGAAAAGTTATGATCTACAAATGTGGAGGGAATATCTACACAAAAAAAATTATAAATCTTTACAATATTTATATATGGAAAAGACATAGTGGTGTGTGGACAAAACATATGATGTAGTCAAAAGACCTGATAAAATCGAGTTAACAGCTCTGCCATCTACAAGTCATGTGATCCTCAACAAATCAATTAACCCATATGCCTGCTTCTTCATCTGCAAAATGAGGATAAGATATAAAGGAAATCTTACCTGATTATCTCCCCATCTCTAGCAATACACCTCAATGCCTTGTATCTAAAATCTATTTTGCATATATCTGTATACAACACATTTGTTTCCCATGGCAAAACGTAAACTGCTGAAGGAAAATACTTTGTTTTGCTTTTGTATTTGTATCTCTACCACTTAGCATAGTGCCTACATAAAAATAGGCACTGAATAAATGCTTGTTGAATACTAAAGACTTTTATGATATTGCTCTCAAAAGAGTTGTGAAGAATTCAATTTGAAAACTAAAGTACTACATAAATTTAACACTAGGTTTTAAGAGATTCAAAATAATACTCTGGGTGGCCCACTAAGAAAAACAATCGAAATATCTATGCTATAACAAATCAACTAGAATTTGGTAAGTCAGATATAATCTAGTTCCCAACCTCTCATTACTTTAGTGAATAAATAATACAGAGACAAGTCCAATTCTGAAAACCATTGCATTAAATGTCAGATATCTATATCTCTCAAAAAATAAATTCCCTGGATAACTGAGGATGTTTGGCCCCAAAACACATAGAACATGCAAATAAGTGCAGGATTTGTGATTTGATAAATGAGCAACCTTTAAAAAAAAAAAAACCACATTTTCTTCCACAGAAAAAGTCTTTTGAAAATGAGATACTTCCTTACCATCTTAAACAGGGTGTGGTGAACATAACTTTGAATCATCTAGAAGTTATTACAATAAATATTAGAAATGGTATAATAATGTTAAATGCTTCATGAAAGAGGCAGCTAGTGACTCAATAGATGAAGCATTGGGCCTGGAGTCATTCTAACCTGAGTTCAAATCCAGACTCAGATACTTACTAGCTTTGTCACCCTGGACAAGTAACTTTTAGTTTCCTCAAGAACACCTAGCACACAGGGTTGCTGTGAGGAGTAAATGAAATATTTATAAAAAGTATTTAACATAGTGTTTGGAAAATAGTAGAAGATATAAATGTTCATTCTTTACTTTCTCCTTCCCTCTAAAAGTCTAAGATACTGAGCACTCCATGGTGCATTACTATGCTTTTCAAGTTGAGTATGTTCTTTTAAAAGTTCCTGGTTCTGAGGCCAAATTTCACTCTCCACTATCACAATTCTTTCCAAAACCAGCTCCCTCCTCCCTCTTTAAATTTGCAAAGGGCTGGGAAACCAGATCAAAGCTTATTAGAAGAGTATACAAAGAATCAATAGGATCAGAATGAAAGAAAGTGAAGTATGAAATGTAAGTACTCAAAAACTTCACTTTAACTCCTAATTCTTGGCATAATCAAAAACTCCTAATTCTAGGCATTCAATAAATTCTTAACACACTGAATTTAACCTCATGCAAAAATGCCTTCATTGGAATAGCTCGAAGTTTTAAGAGTACGCAAAATAGTT
Organism: Myrmecobius fasciatus; assembly: GCA_023553655.1. Lineage (NCBI taxonomy): Eukaryota > Metazoa > Chordata > Mammalia > Dasyuromorphia > Myrmecobiidae > Myrmecobius > Myrmecobius fasciatus. The sequence continues at coordinate 89,185 of JAJPUD010004614.1, read as the reverse complement.
TCCGCATACCAAAGTAGCATAAGAAAATAATCAATCCTCACAATGGTTACTTTAAAAAAACCTCATTCTATTAGGATCTGCAGAGTGTAAAAAATAAATTAATAAGTAATGTTATTAATAAATAAATAAAACCCATTTTACCTCTACGCGGTTTTGTCTCCAAAACCAAGGTTCTAGTCAGTTTTAAAAGCAGACATCATATGCTCCCTTTTCTTCAGTACTAGAAGAAGCCTTTAGATTTCCATCTCTAATGGACCTCTTAAAAAATATTTCAAGGAACTAAAAAATAATTCATATTCTTAAAATGGCTTTTTGAAATGGCAGGAAAACATAAAAATAGTGAAGTATTTGCAATGCTAATTGAATCTGACAACCTCCTTAATCAGTATTAAGTACAAATTTGTTTAAACAATCAAAGAATTTAGTTGAAATCGCTAAAGCATGTAAATGTAAAAATAATCTTGCTACACTTAGAATCTCCACAGCATGGCCCTAAGTACCAAAATAAAGAATTAGAAATTAAAAATGCTTATTTTATACTAAGGAGGTAAGGTTTCTTTTTGCACATTATTTGAAATCAGGCAATTTAGATGTAATAGTTCCATTCTGAACATACATAGTAGGTATTTTAGGAATCAATTCAGATAAATCAAAATTTTATTACTGCTATTTTAAGTAATTTAACAATTTTATTCATTTTTAATGTTTTGATATTTTGTCTTAGACTTTCTTAATAAAACCTCCATCAGGACCCTTTCTTATAATAGAGATAAGCAAAACAAACCAGCGGACCTAAACAATTCACAGCCACAGCTTACTACCTCATTAGTTCTGTCACTGTTATGATCTGCATTCTGATATCTTTTAGCTCGGTTTTCACTTACTTTACCATAATCATTATGTATATTCTTCTTATGGTTCTTTCTTCATGTTGCCTCAGTTCAAACAAGACTTACATAATTCTTTGAATTCTTCCCATTTACTATTTCATTTAAACATGACTCTTATTTTACTAGTGGCAGGACTGCTCAATGAAGAAATTCCCTCTCAATGAAGATAAGCAACTATTTTGCAATTTATAATCTTAAAGAGTTCTGTAGATTATTAAAAGGTTAAATGAATTGCCCAGATTCACAAAGTCAACATATGTCAAAAGCAGGACACGAACCCAGATTTTTCTGGATCTGAGGGCAGCTTTTTATCCCAATAACATTCTATTACAGCATTCCCCAACTACTAAACCCTCATTTTCTTTCTAGTGTTGGTAACTTCATTTTGTTTATAATATTACATGTAATTCATGAAGAATATGGCAATGATTTGATGCTAGTAACAGAATAAATATTTTTGCTTTTGTTTCATTTTTATTAAAATATGCATTAGCCCAACTTTTATATTTCTATAATTGTACATATAATTCAATGGAGAATCAGCAGCTTCATTCCACATATTGTCAAAAAGCAACTATCTAGGAAAGCATTAAAAATTAATTTTTAAAAAATTCTTTGAAATTCCTGCTTTCTTTTTTCCTTCTAATTTACACTTTTATAACCCCCCCCCAAAAAAAAGAGATTGGGAGTATGGGGGAGTCAGATTTTTAATCGTCCTTGCTGTCCAGTTGTGTCTGACTCTTCATGACTCCATATAGGATTTTCTTGGCAAAGTTACCAGAGTGCTTTGTCAGTTCCTTTGCCAGTGGATTTAAAGCAAGTTTTAAATGAGTTGCCCAGGATCACAGTGTTAGGGAATGTCTGAGGCTGGATTTGAACGCAGGCCTTCCCAACTCTAGGCATGCTTCATCCACTGAGCCTCCTGACTGGCTGCTTCCTTATTAACACTAGATAATATTAACTAGATTATATGCTGATTTATGAATTCTCTAGACAATAAGAAATAGGATTTCAGTAAATTTTGTTTAAAGGAAAATATATTACTCATTTCCACTCCTCCAATATAACACTAAGCAAAGTTTTCATACAATAAAATACTGCTGAAAAATTATTCAATGTGTAAATAAAAGCTAAGGCATTTTGCCAAAGTTCTCCAAACACAGAACACTTTCCTAAAAGAGATCTCTTTGAAATAAGAAAAGCAAAAGACAAAGCAATGAAGACACCAGAGTTAGGTATCCCTGTAGTCTAATCCAGACTTTGCCACTTCTACCTATGTGACTTGAGAACTCACTTGACTTCTCTGGGCCAGAGACTGTAAAATGAAAGGGACTGAACTAAGTGAGCATTATGACATAAGTTGTGCCATTCTTTAACAAGGCCCTAATAGTCCTCCTAAAAAATTTACAGGCAAATTTAGAAAATTTTTTTAAGAACCTATATCCTTAATATGTGAAGTCATCTATTTAGGTACAATATCTATCATTACATATGTTTATAACAGATTATATAATGAACACATTTGGCTGTACAATTTTAGTGCTCGAACAAAACTATGCTCCTTTACAAAAGAAATGTTCTTATTGACTAGTCCTTCCCAGGGATTTTCCCTACCTATACCATGATGTGAATGAAAAAGATATTTTATACATATTAAGCTTCTAAAAAGGTAATTAACAAGCAATGAACCATAAATAGCTCTAATCCTGAAATTATACAATGTATTGATATGGCTCAAGAAGCAAAAAACTTTTAAGTGATGCTAAATCTTGCAAGCAAGTTAAAATCCTTATGGTGATTATTTTCTTATTAAACAGTATTTTAGGAGTCAAATTGGTCACAACAATAATAACAAATGCAGGTCATATGACAAATGTTTTCCCCTTCTCAATCTCTCTCAATTACATATTAACCTAATCAACAAAATTGGAAATATGAAACTAGAAATATCAAAATCATATTTTACATGTTTCACAAGTTCAAACATATCAAAATACAGCTCCGCTAGAAGCCTCAGAATTGGTCACTCATTTAAAGTTCCTTATTTGGCACCTATAGCTCTTCAGTTCCCAGGTTTGCCGACTCTACCAGAAATGGCAGCTCATATGTAGGTTCAAGTTGTTCTAAAGATAGGAAGAGGATGGATGTAGGCTATATATTGTTAATGCTGAGGGGTTACATAACCAACTTGAGCTCTATAGGAATCATGTTCATCTTTCATAGATAGTTTATGGGAGCCTCAAGTGGGCATGCATCAAAACAAGCGCATTATTTGCAACATATCCTTGCTTCATTGTTGAATGCCACATTTTAAAGAAACTGACAAGTTATGGCACCTTTCAGGAGAGTGTGTCTAGGGTTATGAGAGAAGTCATACTATATGATCAGTTAAATGAAATGAAAATGGTCTGCATGGAGAAAAACTACAACAGGGAAATGATGGCTATATTCAAGTATCTAAAGGGCTATCATAAAGAAAATGACTGCCATTTATCTATTTATCTAACACTTTAAAGGTGGCAAAGTGATATACACATGTTATCTGTATGTGTGTATGTAGATATGTTTATATAAAACATATTGTTTTATATATGTGTATACACACACAAACACACACACAGAGCTAACTCCAAGTCAAGCCATTTAGCTATAATATCATACTAACTCTTAATTAGGCTTATTTTGGCTGGCCCCAGAAAGAGCAAATGGAAGAATAATGGGTAGAAATTAGAGAGGCAAATTTCAACTGGATAGAAAGGGGAGAAATCCCAACAAAAATGACCCAAAATAGAATGGGTTTCCTCAGGAGATAGTGAATTTCCTTTTACTGAAAATCTTCAAGTAAGACTGAATGACTATGTATAATACTACAGAAAGTATTACATCAAGAATGGGCTTAACCATATGACTATGGGTACCACCCAGGACTAGAATTGTATGATTCCTATACAAATAAAATGAGCAAAATATCCATAACCCTTTGACCCAGAAATTCAACTATTAAGTATATATGCCCCACAAAAATAAAAAGTATATATACCAAACTATTAATAGCAGGAAACTTTGTAGTATAACAAAGAAATGGAAACAAAGTAGATGTTCACCTATTGGAAAATGGCTAAATAAGTTGTGGTACATGAATTGTAAAAGAATACTACTAGCTGTAAGAAACAATGAATGTGATGAATAAGGAGAAGCTTGTTAAGATCTCCATGAACTGATGCAGAGTGAAATAAGCAGACCATATACAATATACACAAAGACAACAATGTAAATGGCAAGAACTACCACCACAAAAACAATGAAATGTTAATGTTGCAAAATTATAAAGAACAAGTGAGACCCCAAAGAAGAGATAAAATACATATCTACCTCCCCCCTCCAGTGAGGGGGAAGTACACCTGTACAGAATATAGTATATGCTTTCAGACCTTTTCAAGGCAAGATATTGTGCTTCCCGTCTCCGTTTTCCCCTCCCCCCACCCCCTGCTTTTTTTTTTTTTTTTTTCCCTTTAAAAAAAATTGTTATATTAGCTCTCTGGGAGAGAAAAGGATAATAAAAGAAATAGTCCAGCTCAAAGCACAAGATGTTATTTCAATCATCTCCAAAATCCAATATGTTGCCTAGATCCATCATTTTTTAAAACATATTTCATATGCCCTGTCTGTCCTTTGCCACTGGTACACTGGATATAGGCCTTCCTCACCTTGTATCTGGCAAATTCTAAGAGCCTGCTGATGGGTCTCTCCCCAATTCAGCCCATTCTCCATTCACGTGCCAAAGCTACTTTCCTAAAGCAAATCAAAATCCAACAACCATCCTCCTCCCCAAGGCACCTCAATAGATTTTAGTGACTCCCTATCACTTCTAAGATTCGTCCCAAAAAATTCTCTGGCTTTCCTAATTTCAGCCCCTTCTAACTTTCCAATCTTTTCATACATATATTACCCAAATTAACTCCTCACTCTAGTAGCACTGACTTCTTTGCTGTTCCTCACACAAGATACTCATTTCTGGACTCACTGACCCATCTCTCCTGAGTCTGGAACTCTCTCCCTTCTTATCAACATCTTGTAGTTTCCAAAATTTTTCTTTCAAATTCCAGCTAAAATCACACCTTCTACTGAAAACTTTTCTAAATCTCCCTTAATTTTACTGCTTCTTTTTTTTTGTTATATCCAAATTATTTTATATATAACTTGCTGAAACAGTTGTTTGCAGGATGCCTTCCCATCAGACCATCAAATCCTTGAGATTAGGAGCTAACTATATATTTGAAAGTTCTAGAGATTTTAACGAAGATAAAAGATTCTGTGCTCTTTCCACTTTTGGACATTAAACTATTAGTGCTTCTACAATATGGAACAATACACAAACAGAAGCTAAAGTTGGAATTCAGTTTTGTAGCAGCAAAGATGAAAATTGTTTGGAGAAGGAAATGACAGACAATTACTAAAATTAAGTTCAGGAATAATTGGATTTCAAATATGAATTGCTATCATTGTTTTAACATGAGTGATCAAGAGCTGGCTAAATTCTAATGACCTTTTCATATTTCATAAAGATAATGAGAGATAAATCTCAATCTAGGAATAGACAGCCTATATAGGAAGCAATATGATCTTTTTATTACAATACTGCCTAACACCTTAGGTCTGATTAGACTACTATACTATTAATTATATTAGAGGAATTTATTTGAGAAAATCAGGTTACTAAGTGACTTTCTTTTCCTTATCAAGTCTCAAGATTAAAACATAAATCCTGGCCAGTTTACACCACTTACAAATGGTCATTCTACTAATCTAGCCTAAATTGCTTTTTAGCAAATAGATATTTAAGATAAAAAAATGTGACTCTTTTTAAATACTTAATAAAGCTACCAGAAAGCAGAACTGAAAACAAAGAAACCAGTTCATTCAAAACAAATTAAGAGATTTGAGACTATATATATAATGAAAACTGATAAAAGTGAATTTAGAAGAGCTAGATTCAAATTTTAGCTTTGCTCCCTAATAATGTGTCCTTTGGAAATTAACTTCACATTTCTGGATACTCTTTTCTCTTAAAAAAAAAAAAAAAAAAACAAAGGTACAGGAACAGATAATCTCTAAGACTTCTAGCTCAAATTCTATGATTTTAGGATTAGAAGTCTATTAATACTTATTATGGAAAACACATTTAAAGGAAATAATTTACCCAACAGAATACTTGTACCAACAAAAAGAAACAAACAAGGTATCCAGTATTTGCTAGAAGTTTTCAGTAAAACATACTTCTGATTTTTGCTGTTAATTTCACTACTTGTAACACAAACTGCCTGTTTTGTTTAAAAAAAAAAATCCTTAAGGTTCTCTAGGTATTTAAGGGTTTTTAAAATATTTTATTGATTTTTTTTATCATACCCCTAAGTCATTTCCAATAACTCTATCCACCACCAAAATGAAATCCTCTTATAATAACTAAGCACAATCAAGCAAAACAAATCTAAATGTTGTTTATGTTTGAAAATGTATGCCTCATTCCATACCTATAATCAACTTCTTCTCTGATGATAAGCAAGAGCATGATTAGTTCATTGATCAAAAGGAGTATTTAGGTAGCTATCTATAATCAGAAGAGAAGAAACACTTTAAAAATTCCTATTTGTAGGATCAAAATTTAAATACAAAAATATTTGGCCTCAAGCAAATGGTTTTGATTATTTTTCTAATGGCTGCTGTTCAGCTCAGCAACTTTTTAAAGTCATTTAGAAATTCTATGTAGAGTTCTATAACTTGAAAAAATAAAACAATGTAAATTCCAATTTATTTTTTTATAGGACTATTAATTTAATTGGAATTGGAAACTCCCATGGAGGAAACTCCCTCTGCCAATGCAGATCAGGATTTGTTCTGCAACTTAGGGTCTTGGAAAGCTGCTTGAACCACTGCAAAGTGACTTGCCTAGAGTCACAGTGCCAAAGTTTCACAGATGCAACTTGAACCAAGATCTTCCTAGCTTTAAGGCCAGTTCTCTTTCTTCTTTGTCATAATGTAAATTACAAATTCATTACTTTCAAATCTTGAGCAAGCTCTACTCTAAGCTGCAAAAAGATTTGGAAAAGTCTTAAAATAGCTCAGAAATTCAGATGTCATTTCTAGTAACAGTTACCTACCAAAACCTTGGGAAAACTTTTATCAACTTCCTTCAGATAGCACTTCTTTCCAAGGATCAGAAATATCACTTCTAAGTCTTTCATGTTCAGTTATTTCACCTACACCTACACCTACACTAATATAGGCGCACACTCATACACACTCACTCACTTTCTCTCTCTGTCTCTCCCCTGCCTTCTCTCTTTGGGTCTTGAGAACTTGTCAGTTTTCTGTCCAGTTTGTTCCTTGCTTTCAATTTCTACAGCCACTCTAACCATTTCTCACTTGAGCTGACTTCTAGTAGCCTCCTAACTCATTTCCCTATCTCACTCCACTCTAATCCATTCTAAAGATAATTGCCATTTTTAGCTTCTTCAAACATCATATTATCCATTCTACATGTCAATTCAATAATCTACATAAGTTAGCTTTTATTTATCAAATAAAAAAGAGATAAATTTGGATGTCAACAGCCTTTTCTTTAGCTTTTCTTCCTAGACTCTTTTTAGCCAATTTCTATGCTGTTTAACAAATCACACACTAATTCTTACTTTTGTGCTTTAATCATTCTAATTCTCCCAACTAGAATATAGTCTTCTTTCCTATAGTCCAATAATAATTGCAAGTATTTCTATGTAGTTTCATTCCTACAAAATTTTCTTCCTTACAACAAACTCATGAAGTAGCACTAGTATTATTAGTAGGAAACTAAAACTAGAAGATATTATGTAATTTAGCAATCACATGAATAATAATACTTTAGATCTAATAGTCAAAACCAAATCTTCAGACACCAAATCGTGTTCTTCCTGCTACACCTGGCTGATTCCAATCTACTATTCTGTCTCCATCAAATTCTGACTTGAAATTTATCTTCTTCATGTAGTTTTCCCTGATTAACTCTATCTTTCATCATTCTTTAATGTTAAGTCCCCTTAGCACTCAAGCATTCAAATTGATTAGATCACCTACACAGTTTTAATAGATAGTTTTATGTTTGTTTTCCCAGGTCTCAAAATAGTCCTATTTATGCAGAACTCTGCAAAAGAAATACTAAATTTTTAATTAGTCTCATTTCCTCAAAAATATCCTTAAGTTCAAAGTCAGAGGCATGATTGATTGTATTTGACATTAAATTTCCACTGAATATGGCAATCTGTACCCATTAAAAAATAAGATTACAGATCCAATGTTATATATATTATACTAGTTAACAATTTATTAGTGTTTGTATATATATTACACACATACATATATTATGTATAAATAAACTCTACCAATTAACAATTTAAACATAATTCAGCAATGTTGCTCTCACTTTAAAAGTAAATAAACAAATTCTTCAAATAAAACAGAAAGTCTGAATTGCTTTGCTTTCTTAGCTAATAACTAATGAATTACAAATCAATCTCATTTAACTATTATTCCAAATTTCTATTATAAAAAATACATTTCAACAACTCAGGAGATTCCTATTCTATTTTAAGACTTGCTTCATCACAGCTGAAGATTACAGCAGAATTTTAAATATTCATCTCATCCTATTCATAATGTACTTAAGATGGTTTGACCTTCCACAGAGTAATGCAGTTTGCTTCTTTCCCACAGACTAGAATTTTAGTTGGCTGATGACCAAAAAACCAAAAGCCTAATTGTTCTTTCCAAAATAAAAAAATTCCCAATTACCACCTTTAACTTTATTATTTAATACCAACATAGATGCAGTCTCACATCAAATAGAAATCCAAAGTCAAAATGGTCTAGAATAGCCCTGAACCCTTATGTGTGTCACTATAAGTATTGAATATACCATTTGGTAAAGATAAGCAATTTAACCAATTTTTCAAAAAAGTGATCCATATTAAAATTTCTATTCTTTCTAACCAAGTCATTTTCACTGTATAGAAAGGAAATTCAATTGAACCTCATTTCATCTTTCTCTTGCTGCAAATCACTTCAGGAATGAGATTACAATCAGTCAAATTCTAGAAGTGAATTTCAATAAGATTAAAAAAAAACTTATAAACACTTTCAAGTTCACATTATGCATTTTCAAGAACATGAAGATGAACTGAAGTTGTTGGATATATGCAATAACAGCAATAAACCATGAATTTCTGGTGCAAAATGGATTAAGAGGGACAATCTGACAAACTGTCTACATTCACATATTCAAGTCATTTCTACTCCAGAAGCTATGAAAGAAACGATTCCAAATTATTCAGTTCTGTGATGCCTGCCTTAAAAAGCTCTAAATGCATTTAAAAAAAAATTCTTTTCAAAGAAAAGACAGTTTATAATAATTACTAGCTAATTCAGAGTAATCTAGCACATCTGCCAGTCCAGGAGTGACATCAACATTTACAAAGGTATAACAAAATCTAAAGCTTTTTTTCCCGACGTGAAGAGTAATCATAGTACAGGCATTTTAAATTGTCCTTTAAAATACACTTTAATTCAGGACTTTAATATTACCATCTACAACAGTGCCCCTCCAAATGAGTTAAAATGATAGTTTTAGTTGGCATACAACTCAAGTATAGGTTAGCATGCTGAAATTGACATTAAAATTCTAAATCACACTAAAAAAGGTCAAACTGAAATGTGAAACTTTTTAATCAAAACACAAATCCCAATAACTCATTAAATTCCTAACATCACAACTGAAAGATATAAGATGACACATTAAAACCAGTTAGTTAACTTACAACATATGCAGTATGTACAGTGATAGTATAGTGTGCTGCCACAAGCCCCTTATTTTTAAGGTAGAAAGGAATAACCTCAAATTTTAAAACCTGATCATGGACACAAAATGTCCCTCCAGAGTACAAGTGATTATTTTACACATCCAAAAAATAAATGTTGAACATTTGACTTTATTAAAAGCATAAAACCAAGACAATCATATTGACGTCTAAGCTTCCTAAACAAATCTCATAAAAAAAAAAAAGCATACACACTTCAAATTCTCTTGTTTTGTTTTATGCAAGAAACCTTTTTCTTTTTCCTTATTCAAAAAGATGATTTATTATTTAGGTCTTTACTTTCCTTCGGATTTTTTGAGCAGCTGCTTAGGAGAACCATTCCTAAATATATTAGGAGTCATGATAGATTGGGGGGGGGGGAACGGGACTTGCAAACTACAACACCCAAATAAAAATCACATTCTGTCAATTCAAGGTTAATGAGTCGGTGGGGGGACGGTACCAAAGGAGAGAGGGAGGTGCTTCATCTTTGAATAGTGACTACTTTCACCTTTTACCATTACACAGGCGGCTAAATTTCTGGTTTCTAACGTATTTTCTAATCCTGACATTTCAAGGCCTGTATTTTAAAAGGAAAATGTAAGAGGGTTTAAAAAAAAAAAATCAATACTCACTGCTAACTTTCATGCTGCCAAAAGCTGAAGGCTGCTGCACTGGTTTGCAGCTCTCTGCAAAGGAGGTGGTTCTGGGCCGCCCTGACATGATCTCTCTTTCCCGATCACCTTCTTCCTCCTTTTCTTCCTTTTGTTTTATTTTGGGGTGTAAGTTAATGACAAATGCAGCATTAAGCTCACACACACACACACCAAAAAAAATTTTTTTTTCTTCTTGGCTTTTTATTTCTTCTATGGAGCTATATAAAACCAAACGATCGATTTGTATCCTCCTTCAAGACGGATAATATATGGATTTTTATATATAGATGATTTGGGGCTGGGAAAAAAAATAGAATTCCTCTTCCCCTTCACCTTCGGAGGGGGAAGGGAGAAAAACCTGAAAAAAAAAATCAGGTAAAACGGAGGAGGGAAGAAAGAGGAGGGAAGAATTTACTTGATTGGAATTTCAGTACTTTGAATATTATTTTTTTTCCTCCTCGGGGATTTTTTTTTTTTTTTTTTTTAGTCAATGAAGAAGGAAAGCGGCGGAGGGATCACGAGTCTCTTGCTTGAAGAGAAAGGGGGATGGGAAGGGGGAAGGAAGGAGGGAGGCAGGGAGGGTGGCTCGGTGATGCCACTGGAAATGCGGCGGATCCGGTGGTGGCGGAATCCAGCCGACGGGCGGAGGGAGCGCTCGGTCGGCGCGGCTCGGCGCGGCCCGGAGAGCTCGAAGGTGGCGGATCTGGGGAGTCGGTCAGAGACGGCGGGGGGCGGCGGCAGCTCCTCTCCTCATTGCGCCAGGGGCAGCTGCAGGCGGTGGCTGGATCCAGCGGCCATGGCGGCGGCGGCAGCTCCCTTCAGACCCCAAGCAGCGGCTCCTATGCTGCTCCCCATACGCCGGGGACATGGGAACCCGGCAACCGCTTCCGTCCCTTGAGGGCCCCTTCCCCCGTCCAAGGCACCAACGCTGCCCTCCTGCCCCCTAGCTCCACTTGGTGCCCGCTCGGGAAATGTCCGTGCTTTGCCCCCAGCCCGGCGCCCTGACAGCGGCTTAGGGGGGGCCCGGCTCCTCCTCGCTTCCTTCCTTCCTTCCTTTGTCACTCGGTCCGGGCAGCAGCGGCTCCTGCCCGCATTCACCAGGGTCGGGGGCTGCTCTGTATGAGAAGGCTTACTGCGCAGCCGCCTAGCTCCCCCTCCCCTCGCCTGCTCCTCCTCCCCCCCCTCACCTCCGCCTCCTCCTCCTTCCTCCTCCCTAGCCCAGCCCAACCCAATACTACCCAGAGCACCCCACCGCCCGCGTAACAGGCGTCTGGGAATCGCCGGCCGAAGCCTGCGCCTGGCACACCGCCCGCCCGCTTCGGCCGAACGCTGACCCGAGCCAATCAGAGAGCGTCGTCTGTCCGCTGCTCCTTCCGGAAATAGCCGAGGGACGGCAGGAGCCAATTAGAAGCGGCTACTAGACAACCCTCCCCTCCCAACCCCCTACGCCCCGAGGCGACGGAAGGAGCTGAAGACTGGCGATAGAGGAAGAGGAGTTGAAGGAGAAAAAAGGCGTTGGAAAGCCACGTTTCTTGATTAGGTCACAGGCAATGTCAGAAATTCGTCAGCCGCAGCAATGGCTTAATCAAAGGCTTCCCAATCGTCTGCTCTGGCAGAAAAGTGCGAAGAGGCCCAAAATGGTTAAGAGCCCCGGGAAGGTGTGTGACCCTGCGCCTGGGCCGCTTTGTCATTGGTCGAAAAACTCCGCTGGGGAGGTTGAGCCACATCGCTCAGTGATTGGCTGAGAGAAGGGGGCTTCCGAGGACATCCCAGCCAGCCCGAATCGTCCCATCCCTCACTGAGGCGGGGTGGGAAGAAGGGAGGGCGAAGACCTATAATACTCTTTCTTATTGGGCAACGGCTGCTGTGAGCCGGAGAGGGGAAAGGGGAAGGGGAGGGGAAATGAACTCCTTGAGCTCGACCAATCCAAGTCTGCTTTGGACCTATCGCAAGACTTCGGCTGAGCGTGATTGGCCAGTTTAGGTTTCGCCTGGGAGGAATGAGCAGGATTGTGGTCGTGGCGGAACCTCCCCTGGGTGGGCGGACGGGGTTGGGTGAATTCTGTCCTGGGTGTTTGAAAGCCGCAGATATTGAGGGGTGGAGCAGACTCACGCATTCTCTACGTAATGGTTGGGACTAGGGGCACAGAAGTCTCTACTGCCTGGGGGCCCAGTTACTTCTGTGGCTAAGCCCTTGAGCATTGCTCGCGCAGGCGTGTGTGTACATGTGCGTCGGGGGGAGGGATGGTGAAAAATTTGTGTTCCGTACTTGTAACTCCTAAGGCCTGAGGTTCTTCCAGGGAACGGGAGACCCCGCCCTCTCATGCAGCACCGCCGGAGGCGGTATGCCCCGAGTCCCGCCACCTGGTGGCCCAGGGCCACGGCCCTGAGGATCCTTGTTCCGTGTACCGAACGGACCTTGAATTACAAGGTGCGAGGAGCTGCCCAGCGGAGAAAAAGAGCGGCCCTGGACGCTTCCTCCCTTCTCAACCCCATTAGATTTTGAGTCTTAAGATTCCTAAATGAGCGCCGTGCGCATGGCCCTATATTCTCTGCCCCGGAAAACAGCCGAGAGGAATGAGATCACTCCGGCTGTGCGTGTCCCCAGGGTGCAGCCCGGCAGTGAAGTGAGTGATCCCAAATAGCTGCAATTCAGCGAGTGGCTCCAAAAACACGTGAAGGGGAACGGAGTCATACCGGATATCCTTAGGCCCTGTTGAAACAGGGATAATTATAGCTGTAGTTGGCTTGGAAACTTTAGATCAAAGGGTAATATGTAAGGGCAAGTTATTTTTAATCATTTGTTTCTTACCTATGGTATGTTCCAAAAGCGTATAATTGTAACAGGGGACCAAACTCCTTGGACTGATAGTGGACACTTTCTCTTTATGCTTCAAAACATCTTTTTGCCTAGTCTGACCATCTACTTAACATTTGGGTATTTTGAGCTGATTTGGTACATTATTGTATTAATGAATCAAAATGGAACTGTATCTCTGTAATTTTATATATTTCTATGTAAATTGAACAATTGGGTTCCCCCTAAGGGGCACCTGATATCCCGGTGTGCAGACCATTTTCTCTATTATAGGTAATTGAGCCAAAGAAAATAACCACAGCTTAAATCCCTAATATTAAGGCTCAAGTTTTATCATACTGATATTAAAAGGAATTAATACAAGTACAGAAATAGATTTATTCTCTTAAAGTGCACATAGAAATGTATACTTAAGAGCACATGTGGTTTAATGGAGTAAGTAAATGGAAGGTGTGAGATGGTTAGGGAGAAGTAAAGTGGTTGATAGGTGAGTGTAGATAAAGGTTTGAAGGAAGGCTGGCTCTTCATACCATAAACTGGGTGCTGTTCTAAATTATCTCCAAGAGGCTCCTTCGGGCCCAAGATTTGAAACTACTAAAGAACATGTGTTAAGAAAACCTCTAAGTTTAATTGAAACAAATCATAGATTTCTAGCAAAACACTTTTTCATCCCCTTTTACATGTGAGAAAATAAGTCCAGAGTCATAAAGTAGGCCAAGAGCCTCGGTTTGAACTGAGGTCCTGCAATTCAAATTCTGTTTTCTTTCTACTTCATGTTCTACCTTTCTTTGTAATTTATCACATTTTTGTTGTTAATGCAATAAGGACTCTGTCCATAATAAGTACTAGAATATTTTCTGAATTTGAATTTGGAGCAAAACTAAGAACCTGACTCGAATCAACAGAAATTTCTCCCAATGTACTCCCTAAAAACATTATATTTATATATACACACACACACACATATATATATATATCTCAAAGTTCTACTAATTGTTACTAGGACATAATCTATTCTCAGAATTTCTGATAGAAGAATTTACACAAAGAAAACCATGTTCTGTGTTATACAACCAAACCCATCAAATGAGTTTTGAGAAGGATAGTATCTGGTTTAACTGTACAGTTAATGAACAGAATTTGAGATGTTAAATAGTTTAAGATTTCCAAACCAATTATTCAATAATTGGTCTCATACAGAGACAATGAATAACATTATTAGATATTCAGGGATCATAGATTGAGTTTCTAGGAAGGTCCGTCTTCAGTCCCAATAAAAGTGAAATTTAGGAAGTGATACTATTAAAAATGTAGAAGAGCCACAGAGAAGATTAAGAACACTACAAATCTTTTTTTTTATTATTATTAATCCTTTTTATTTGCAAAACATATGTATGGGTAATTCCTAAACATTAACCCTTACAAAGCTTTCTGTTACAAATTTTTCCCCCCTACTCCCCACCCCTCCCCTAGATGGCAGGATATCCACTACATGATAATTATGTTAGAATACTTAAATCGAATATATGTATAGTTATTGCCACACATCATTTTTTTTGTTCAGGAGAAATCATATCTATAAGAAAGGATAATCCGATAAAGGAAATACAATGCAAGCAAACGTCAATAGAGAACATGAAAATATTATGTTGTGGTCCACATTTCACATCCCTCTCTCTGGGTGTATATGGCCTTCTTCACTGAACAATTGGAATTGGTTTAAAGCATTTCATTGTTGAAGAGAGTCATGTGCATTAGAACTGATCCTCATATAGTACTATTGTTGCCGTGTACAACGATCTCCTGGTTCTGCTCATCTCACTCAGCATCAGTTCATGCAAGTCTCTCCAGGCCTCTCTGAAATCGTCCTGCTGGTCGTTTCTTACAGAGCAATAATATTCCATAACATTCATATACCATAATTTATTCAGCCACTCTCCAATTGATGAGCATCCACTCAGTTTCCAGTTTCTAGCCACCACAAAAAGAGCTGCCACAAACATCTTGCACATGTGGGGCCCTTTCCTTCTTTTATGATTTCTTTGGGATATAAGCCCAATAGAAACACTGCTGGGTCAAAGGGTATGCACAGTTTGATAACTTTTTGAGCATAGCTCCAAATTGCTCTCCAGAATGGTTGGATCCGTTCACAGCTCCACCAACAATGCATCAGTGTCCCAGTCTTCCCACATCCCCTCCAACATTCATCGTTATCTTTTCCTGTCATTTTAGCCAATCTGACAGGGAACACTATAAATCTTAAATATATTCTTAATTACAATATTCATATGGACTTTTATCCTCATTGTCAGAGATCAAAGCCCTTTACCTGCATGAAGGGCCTATCAGTTTTCTAGAGTTTGAGGGAGGAGAAATCCAAGTGTTGTAGGTAAATAGCAATAAACAGGTATATTCTCTGGGAATGTGGCACTCATAGATATAGCACTGGGCAATATACTCCCAAGACAACATGGGAACTACTTTCAGTCTTGGAGGTTTCAAACTATGTTTTTACGCAGTTTCTATCTGTGATCACTTGCAAACCCTCCAGTGAGAATTTTTTCATTGGGATAGAGATGATAGGACTTCTGATAATCTTTGGGCATCAGTACAGCACTTGAACTACATGTTATATCTCACTCTTGCCCATCTTATCCAATACTACTTTGGGGGGGGCTATTATACATACAAACATATACACATATGTATACATGTTCATATGCATGTGTATATGTTTGTATATATAAACATGTATTGCATAGAATTAGGCTATACCTAACACGCATCTATTATTTATCCTCTAGATTGCCCACAGCCTTTATTCTTCAGAAAAAAAATCTCAGCCAGATAGCATTGCTGGGGGAATATTGGCATTAAAAAGATAGAGGATTTTTTTTTTAAATTGTATCAAGGAACAACTTGGAATCATTGGAAGTGTTGTTCAATTTCCTATATACAACTCTGCTCTCTTCCTCCTATTCAATCTGGGCACAATTTTGCTCAGTTCAGGGCCTTTCCAAGGTAAATATGTATCCAAACACTAAAAACTAACTTAAAATAATTCCATTCCAGAACTAGAGACTTGCAACTCTCTAGTTATCCTTAATTCCAGTATTTCCACAGAAGGTGACTTTTATCAATTTACCCTTACCTTGTGAAAAGGAGTTAGTTTAAGATAAAATAATGGGAATAGGCAAGTGAGGAAGATTCTTCTTCCTGAGTTGAAATCTGGTCTCTGGCACATACTAGCTATGAGATCCTGGGCAAGTCACTTAACCCTGTTTGCTTCAGTTTCCTCATCTATAAAATGAGTTGGAGAAGGAAATGGCAAATCACCCTAGTACCTTTGCCAAGAAACCCTAAATGAAGTCACAAATGTCTAAAACAACTGAACAACATATTCCTTTTCTCAAGGTAATGACTCCACATTGAGACCTTTATCACATTCATTTAACAAATGAAGCAACAGGCCCATTGCCATGAAGTGACTTGTCCAGAGTTACAGGAGTGATTAAAAAATTAATAGAGCCAAAATTCCAACTCAAATCTTGTGACTCCAGATACAATATCCTTTCTACTGCACCATGCAACTTCATAACCACTTAGAGTAGGGACGAGGATTAGTTCTGTGATAATGATTGGTATAAAAAATTCCTCTATCAATGCAGACTGGAACTTTCAATAAAATGGTCTGGGTTTCACTAAGCACTAAGAGTTTGACTTGCCTAGGGTCACAAAGCCAGTTTGCTCTGAAGTAGGGCAGAGTTTGTTTCCCAAATTGAACCAAAAAGGTTTAACAGTGTTTTGGACTTTATCCTAAAAGCATTAGGGAGCCGCTGAAGACTTTTGAATGAGGAAATATGTAACTACCTACCGAAATTTATATAACATTGTCATGTTTGTTACAGCCAATAAACTATATAGGTGCTAAGATACTGGATAAAGCCTAATATGTGTATGTGTGTATATCTTTTTGTGTGTGAATGTGTATAAAACCCTACCACTTTGCAATAGGATGCAGATGTACCTCACTTAATATAATAAATGTACTTTTGAAAAGTTACATGAAAATCAAATTTTTGTAAACCAGACAATTTTATATATTTCAAAGAGTTTGTAAATTAAAGGGATTTTGTGTAAATCTTTTCTTAGGATTACCTTTTTAAAAAAAAATCTGGATTTTCACATATATTAGATTTTCTTTTAAGCAAAGTACAGTTTCAGTATGCTTGCCATATTTGTATGCCTAGGATGGAATACTGTTGAGTTTTTTAAAATTTATATTAATAGAAAACAATTTATGTATTTCAGTACAAGTATATTATTAAATTAAGTTTTCAATAAATATTTGATGTTAATTTTTTAAACAGCATTCAAATGTATTATATGTTCTGTGTAATAGAACTTTATTGTATTATTCATGTTAAAATATAACCTTGGCAAACAGGAGTCTTTACAATTCTAAGATGGAAAGATTTGTGTTCTCAACAACCAATAGCTTCTTGGCAAAATTCAATTTTTTCCCCTTGAGCTTCACTGAGTTTCTTAGAATGTGGTAAGACAACAAATGAAAATCTTGCATGCAATTTCCCTAAAGCTAACATAATGAAAAGAATCTGTGTGAACTCAGAAGACCTAGATTTAAGTTCTATTATTTTCTATGTGACCTTGCAAGTCAATTACCTCTGGGTTAACAACTTCCTGTCTATCTTGTACAAGTCAACATCCTTAAATTCCATTTTACTAATCTGTAAAATGAGTGGTAAGAGATAATTTTAAAATTTATTTTAAAATATTTAATATTTTCCCCAGTTACATTTAAAACAAATTTTTTTTTAACTTTTGAGTTCCAGATTCTCTTCCTAATCCCCATCCCTGGCCCCCATTAAGAAATCCCATGTGAAGTTATACATTTCCATATAAGTAATGAAAGAAAACATAGCTCTCCCATCCTAATTTAAAAAAAAAAAAAACCCTCAAGAAAAATAAAGTGAGGCAGCTAGGTGGTGCAGTGGATAGATTATCAGCCCTGAAGTCAAGAGGACCTGAGTTCAAATCTAGCCTCAGACATGTAACATTCCCTAGCTGTATGACCCTGGGCAAGTCACTTAACCCCAATTGCCTCAGCAAAAAGCAAAAAAAAAAAAAAAAGTAAAAAAGAAAAAGTATGATTCAATTTATATTCAGACTCACAATCAGTTTATTTGGTTATAGATAGGATTTTTCATCATAACTCCTTCAGAGTAGTCATGGACCATTGAACTGCTGAGAACAAAA
This sequence comes from Myrmecobius fasciatus, assembly GCA_023553655.1. Classification (NCBI taxonomy): domain Eukaryota; kingdom Metazoa; phylum Chordata; class Mammalia; order Dasyuromorphia; family Myrmecobiidae; genus Myrmecobius; species Myrmecobius fasciatus. The sequence continues at coordinate 70,660 of JAJPUD010004614.1, read as the reverse complement.
TCATTACCAGCTGGTCATCCCAGAACCTTGCTGTACTTTGTATACATTACATTTTACTTTGCTTGAGTTCATGGAGGACTTTCCAGTTCTTTTTTTCCAAGAGTATTCTGCTCATCACTTCCATATAGCAACAATATTCCATGACAGTCATATACCACAGTTTATTTAGCCATTCCCCATTTGATGGGCATCTTCAATTTCCATTTCTTTGCCCTGAGAAGAGAGCTGATTCAAATATTTTTCTACATATAGGTCTTTTTCCTCCCCTACTCCCCCCTCCCCCCACACCCACTTTAAAATTTCTTTTGGTATTCATGCCTAATAGTGGTATTGTTAGGTCAAAGGATATATATGAATTTATATTTACATAAATATATATATACATGAATTTATATAGTTCTTTGGGCATAGATCATATCTTTTGATCATTTATAAATTGGGACATGGCTCTTATTTCTATGTTTAATAAATAAGGCCTTATCAGATAAACTAGCTTCAAAATTCTGTATGACCAACTCCTATCCAACTGCTACAATTGACCCTCCAAGTCCTCTTTAGTGTCTCTGGGCTGAGGAGCCCAGAGTACTGCTGCTGATTCAGAGGTTGGGGCTGGAGCTTGGCTGAGCTGGGGGTTGCATTGACATAGCCTGCACCAGAATTGCACCCAGGACTCCTGTCACAAATCTTTTCTGCTGAGCGTCTAAGTTGCCTTCAGCTGGAAAATGTTCTCCTTCATCCTTTTGAGAGTTCTGACACTCTTAAAATTGGTTTAGAGTCATTATTTCAAGCAATTTAGATTGGTTTGGGGAAGAGGTTGGGTGAGTTCCTGCCTTAATTTGTCATCTCGACCCCACCTTGGAAGATAATTTTGTAAATGAAGGAAAATATCTTGGTGCTGAATTTAGAATCAGAGAACCTGGATTTGGATAGTACTTCTGCCCATTTGACCTTAGACAGGTCACTTTACCTTGAACAAGTGTGCAAAGTTACATGATGGATTTTGCACTGGGTCTAGAGACAGGAAGACCTGAGTTCAATTCTGAACCATAGTTCAGTTTACTATAAGCAACTGTAAAATGGTGATAATAATAGTAAATATATCTCAGGTTGTTATGAAGATCAAATAAGCCAATATTTGTCAAGTACTTAGCACAGTGCCTGGAACATAGTAGGTGCTTAATAAATTAGTGTTGATTGATTAATTGATATATCAAATGAAATAATTTAAACAGGTGATTTCTAAAGTTCTTTCTAGCTTTTTTACCTTTTGTGTTTGTGTTTCAAATTCTTAAAGATCTCTAAAATCTATAGCTTTTTTTTAAAGGGGAATGTATATACACTCTCAAATGGTATACTATAATTTTCTAAGACCTTAACTTAGAGAAAAGATCCTTGACCAAATTATGAAAAGATGTTGGACATCTTTTGACATTTGCATGACAAAACACCATATTTTCACATTCTCTTTTATTGTTCTTTGTTCACATTTAATAATGTTTGTCAATAATATAGAAACTGAACCTGTGATTTCACTGCTTTGGGAACTTTAGGATGTGGAGATCCTCTCTACCATTACAGGTCAGCACCATCTCTGCAACTGATAGACTCAGAGAGTGTAAACAATTCAATGATTTGCCCAGGCTCAGAGAGCCAATATGTATCAAGAGGTAGATTTGAATCCAGTTCTTTCCTGGCTTTGAGGCAAACTATGGTTCCCTTATATCATGCTGCCTTTGTCAAATTCATAACTTTAAAAATATATTTTAGAGGGGAAAATTCTAAAAAGATGGACTAGTATGCTGGCTAATTTTAAGCTCTCCAGATTTCTCCCACAAATAGAACAAATTTGCACCTCATGGGGAACGTAGAATGTTGAAAAGTCAAGATCTGGGGCAGAACAGGGGTCCTTCGGATACAACCTGAGATGATCTAAAGAAAGATCTTGGGCTAGGGATTAACATGTCTAAAGTGCAAACACTTCTAGGTGTGGCTGGAGCTTCAGCAGGAACCCCAGAAACTTTTACCTGCCAGACTATTTGTCAAGTTAGGATCTGAGTCTGGGAGGACTCAGTGAACCTCGGCTGATAAGGAATACCAGGTCTAGGTGTGTTGCTGAGATGCAGCCCTGTTTATATTCCTTTTCTGTTTTTTCTTTTTTTCTTACTCTGTTTTTTCAAATAAGATAAATTAAAGAAAAAAAACATTTTAACAAAAAGTGGTTCCTACCAAAACAAAAATCAAAATGGTATTCCAGAAAGTAGTAAGTGTTCTTCCTCCTTCAATGCATCATGACTGTGATTTCATTTTTAATGCCCTATAGTGTATAATTTCAAAAGTAAGAATGCTATCTGAAGGTCTACCAAAAAAACTAAGTTACTGCCTGACATCCCAAACTAATAGTTCTGAAAACTGCCAATAATCACAAAGGTAGGATACTCTTGGAGTTTAGAATTCAGTTGGGTAAACTCATTTAGGTTGAACCATTTAGATTTAATTTTTTTAAATATTGGTTCTTTATCCTTAAATTGTACTTCATCCACTTACTAGCAGAGTTTAGTACTTGTAAGTAAATATATAATTTAGGAAAACAACCATTATTTCTCTAAATAACTATTACCACTGTTTTGGAAACATTCTCGGTATTTTTTTTCCAGAAAATTGAGATTAGGGTACTCCTTTTTAAAAAGTCAACACATCCAATTTCACTTCATGACAATTTGAATACCGTTTTCATTTTTAGCTTAGAGACTAGTTTTTTAAAAAAAAGCAAAATAAAGAACTTTAACAATTATTTATATTTTGTTTTGTTGAAATCATGTTTACCCATGATTCTATACAATTTGGATGAGCTTTCTTGGTTAGTATTTGCCGATCTATAATAACTTCCAACTTTCAACAGTTTGCTTCAGTTCAGTATCATATACAGCACCACTGGATTGTGCCCAGAATTGTGCCAAATGCTGATAGGAATAGACAGAAGGATATGACATGGTCCTAGCCCTGAGAGAATGTGAATCTTTTAAGAGGGAAGAAACTATTTCTCTCTATAGATGATCTTTTTAAATGATTGATAATTTGTACAGATGTATTTTGAAATGATCAGAAGGAAAAAAAGATATTTGGTTCTTTTAAGAGTCAAAACAAGTCTTTCATAGAGGCCAGATTAAATAATGTTAGAAGCCTATTATAGCCTCAGTAAATGAATCCATTTAAGCAATTCATCTCTAAGCTTATGCCTATGCTAAATAGTCTTATTTGTTGAATTTAATTGCTTAAATATCAGCCTAAGATACTAGCTAGCTATTTAAAAAATCCATGATTGCAAAAATACCATCAGTTTGAGACATGATATAGGCACATGCAGAAGCCATGTAGTCTAATACTTTTTTTTTAAAACAAATGAGAAAACTGAGGCCCAGAGAAATTAAATGACTTGCACACAGATGGTAAGTATCAAATTTGGAATCTGGAGTTAGAGTGATCCAGGTGGAATAAAAGATGATAGCAGTGAACCAAGGGAACAAAGAGGCCTAGGCATGAAGCTGATAGGAAAGAAAGAAGTTAGGCTAGAAGGAGGCAGCCCAGGACTCATAAATTTTGTGTTTAGGAATTTAACATAGGTAAGATTGAATTGAATAGAAGAATGAATTCCACGCTGACTCCTCCAAACCTTTAGTTGTAAACTTCTAAGTTTATAAATAAGGGACTCTTGGTTTCATATGACCTAATCAGAGTCACAAGGAATAGAAAAAGAACTCATGGAAAGTACTCCCTAGCACAGTTTCTCATTCTTAGTAGGCACTAATAAATGTATAATGGAGATGTTCATAGGAAAGAAAATAAAGGTTAGAAAGATTGAAAACAAAAGAGACTCTAAGAAGAAATACTAGAAAGCAAATTATTACCATTTCTTCTAGTAAAGACTAGAATAAAAGCAATATGCTATTAAGCCTTTTTGATTCAAAGTTTCCCTGAAGCCACTTCTGATGATCCTGTGATAATGAAAGCCATCTACATCCAGAAAGAGGACTGTGGGAACTGAATGTGGATCACAACATAACATTTTTACTTCTTTTGTTGTTGTTTGCTTGAACTTTATGCTCTTTCTCATTTTTTTTCCTTTTTGATCCAATTTTTCTTGTGCAGCAAAATAATTGTATAAATATGTATGCCTATATTGAATTTACATATATATTTACCATGTTTAACTTTAACATGTTTTACTTTCCATCTAAGGGATGGGTTGGGGGTAAAGGGGGAAATTGGAACACAAGATTTTGCAAGGATCAATGATAAAAAATTATCCTGGTATATGTTTTGAAAATAAAAAGCTTCAATTAAAAAAAGGAAAAAAAGGAAAGCTTAATACATAAAAAAATAATTTTACTATTCTATTAAAAAACAACAACAATGAAGTAAGTTTTTGACACCAAGCCAAAGCTGGAATTTAGGGAAAACCTCAGAAGGTTCCTCTTCCTAAAATATTAGCACCAATCAACTAACTATAAGACTTGGATTAAGCAACATATAATAACAGCAATAATTTAGCCAATAAAGATATCACACATTTATATGGAATCTAAAGATTCATAAAGCAAAACACACCTTCATAATGAATCTGTGGCATAAGCAGCATTAATATTATCTGCATTTCATAGATGAGGAAGTTGAGGCTGAGAGGTAAAATGACTTGCCTAGAGTCACACAGCTAGTATATATCAGAGCCATGATCCAAATCCATTTCAAATCCACTATTTTTCCTGCTCCGGGGTGTTGTGTTCTACCTCCAAGTTTATACTTGGGAGTTGGTAGGAGACAGCATGGGGCTATACAATTCAATCCTGGAAGTGTTAAGCTCTTGGAGATGTTCATCAGTCCTGAGCTGCCTTTCTTTCCTGCCGACCTCCTGATTTAGCCCACTGATTCCATGGGTTCATTGCTACCACTCTTGATTCCTCCTGGTGTCCCATTGTCGTTGTTGCTGGGTCATTTGGGGTTTTCTTGGCAAAACGATTGGAGTGGTTGGCCATTGCCTTTTCCAGTTCATTTTATGGCTGGGGAAGGAGGAGAAGGTCTTGACCTGTGCCTTTCCACTGGACTCCAGTGATCCCAAAAGAGAGGATGAGGCAGATGACCTTGCACAGCCCAGCCTCACTTAAATCCAATTCATTTGCAAATCAAGACATCAGCCTCCTGAGGTCTTTGGTCCTCTTCAGGAATGAAGGATGAACAACAACAGATGAAGAAACTGAGGTGAACGGGATGAAGTGACTTGCCCAGAGTCACACAGCTAGTAAGTGTCTGAGGCTGGATTTGAACTCAGGAAGAAGAGTCTCTATAACTTTGGGCCAGGCTTTCTGTGTTCTATGGGGCCACCTACCTGCCTCCTCCCCCATCCTATATGTGACACTTATGTTGTACAAATCACTTAGTCTCTTAGCAGTTTCCTCATCTGTAAAATGAGGGGGTTGGACTGAGCCTCTCAGGTTCCTTCCACTGGTCTATGGCCTTCCCCATTGCCCTCAAATAAATACATATCTTTCTTTAGATGCCTTCATGTTTTACAGGGATTTACAATAATAAACAAAAGAGGGCACTAAAAAAAGATAAAAACTCATAAGGTAAAAAGTTTTAGCACCAAGAAGGAATTTTAGTGATTACGTAGTACCAACAAGAAAATTAGACTAGGGCCACGCCACTAAAGTCAGGCAATTGAGCTGATACAAATAACCAGCCATGAACTTTCTGTCTTCTGCTTTCATCAGCCTACCTCTCTGGTACTCCACCTGGACTCATTGCTCAGGTTAGCTTGCCCCCAGGCCTTCCTACTCTTCTTATCCCTGTGAGATTGAAGTCTCCCAAACTTGGGTATATGCTCTCTGACTCCTATTCCCCTCAAAATTACCTTCCCAAGTCCCATTCCAGATCTGCCTGCCCTTGCATAGGCCTTCTGCAACATTGCTTCATAATTAGCAAGTTTTCTCTCACTTTAAATCTCTTTTCTCATTCATCCCATTTTTTGGCACTCATTGATATTTGGCTTCTTTTGGTGTCACTGTTTCCCTTGTCACCCTCTCCAGTACCCATTACATTTTCAATTATTTTCACTCAATGATCCTTGTGGTAGAGATGGAATGCTATTTACACCCCTTGCCATTTCCAGGCTGCCTTTACCACAGATCTACCTCATTTAGCTAATTGATTCCCAATCTTGCCACCACAATAGATGCAAACCTTTTATTCTCTCCTCAAGACTCCCAAACAACACCCCTCATTCACTTTGTTGAGAATTTTGCCTCATACGTCATTGAAAAAAAATTGAAGCCATTCTCTGAGAGTTTCTTCACCTCTCATTCTCATTTCACTTCCCTAAAAAGTCCATTTGTTGCTTTTTAAAGGTCTTCACAACTTGACCCTTTCCTATGGTTCCAACTTGAGGAAACTTAAATCCAAGAAGTAGTGCTATTCTGGAGTCAACTCAGCCTGGCTCCTAAGAGCTATTGTTTAATTTTCAATGTGAGCATTTAAACCTCACAAATTAGCAGACACTATTAATTAGCTTTATTGTTTTGTTCATAGTCTACTCTTAAGAAAGTGATGGAGAAAATGTTAATAATACAATTTAAATTTAAAAGTCTGTAATGTGTATACTTTTTCGGGGGGAGAAGTCAGTTATTAAAACATTTATGAAGACACTCCTGCCCAGAAGGGTGAAATTACTTACATGAAGACACATAGTTAATTGCTAACAAATCTGGAAAAAGTATGCAAAGGTTCAAGAGCTTTCCTGTTATATTATGTTAGTCTTCATGTAAATATGAACCTATATTCAATATTTTAAGCTCCTCTCCTCTCTTTCTCTGATTCTTCTTTTTATCCTTATCTTGCTATCAACTTCTTGAAGAAGAAATCAAAAAGAAAATCCAAGAAGAATTTTACTGAATCCCTATGAGTTAGAGGAGCTAAGGATAATTTCCTTCAGAATAGAGGAAATTAATCTAGACTTTATGCCAAAATATTGTCTAACAGAGTAAGCATTTTTATGCCTAATCAAGAGAAAACATCATTAGCATTTGAATCTTCTCATGAAAGTCCTATTCATATTGCACAGAACACCAAGATTAGAATGCAGGTCATAGCAACATTGAATTAAAGCAAAAAGGGATTTTGGGGACTATTTAGAGCACCAGCCCTGAAGTCAGGAGGACCTGAGTTCAAATCTGGTCTCAGACACTTCCTAGCTATGTGACCCTGAGCAAGTCACTTAACCTCAATTGTCTCAGAAAAAAAAGATAAAGAATAGTTTTGAGTTGTAATCCCAGTGTTAGATGAAATAGACTGATTATTAAAATGGTCCTCAGTCCTTTGTTAGCCCATCAGTACAATACAGACAGGTGTTGTTAATGTACAATGTCACAAAATAGAGATAGAAAACAGCAGACTGAAACATATTTGAGAATATTATATGGTACTTTCAATACTTTCAGGTTATTAGCTTCTGCAAAAGCCCATATTTTTAGCACTAGTATTCTTATGATGTCATATGTCTTTGAATCTTGGAACACCATAATCTCAGAAGTATCAAAATTGTAGGTAATACAAAGAACAGTGAAAACACATTTAATGATATAAATAGGCAGCAGGGCAGATTAAGAGAAAGAATGATGAGCTTGGATTGAAGAGACCTGAATTTCTGACCTCTCCAAGGTGATTAAACTTCATTGGAGGTTTTTAAGCATAGCCTAGATAAGGCAATTATTCAACACTTCATAAATATAATAGAATATCAAATAAAACAAACAACCCTCAGGACAAGCTAATGGTGAAATTTCACTACTTGGAAATATTCACAGAAAATATAATAGAAAAATGTAATTAATTTACTTTACTGGAACACAGAATGATGGAAACAACAAAGTCACCAAAAAGAAAAAAAATTGGGGGGAAATTTTTGTCCAGTTATTTCAGTCACGTCTGTATCTTTGTTACTCCATTTGGATTTTCTTGGCAAATATACTGGAATGGTTTGCGTTTTCTTCTCCATATTATTTGATAACTGAGAAACTGAAGCAAACAAGGTTAAGTAACTTTTTCAAGGTTACAAAGTTAGCCATATTTGAACTTAGGTCTTCTTCACTGTACCACTTAGAAAATTACCCAGATGAAAAAAAATTTGGAATCTATGCAAGCAATGATGAGTTATGAGTATGGAACAAGAAAAACACATGTGGGAATTATTTTAAAAAGATGAACAAGGGGCAGAGCCAAGATGGAGGAGAAAAGGCAGGGACATACCTTCTAACAACTTTAAATAATGCCTCAAAATAAATTCTAGAGCAGCAGAATCCATAAAAGGATAGGATGAAACATTTTTAAAGCCCAAGACAACTTAGCAAGTCAGCAGGAAAGGTCTGTTGCACTGGAGTGAGAATGGAGCTCACTCCAGGGCAGGTAGCACCAGTGCAGACCAGGCCCTAGCACACCAGGAGCAGTCCTTGGGGCGAGACTGAATCAGTAACAACAGTAGCTACTTCCAGAGCTCTCAGCCCACACATCATAAGGGGGTTGAACAACTGATTAGAAGATTACAGTGGATTTTTTGCTGGCAATGGAGGCAAGACCTTATTGCTTTGTCCATACTCAGATATGGGTCATAGTTCTTTGTCTTGATCCCAGGATAAGGAGCAATAGCACACCAGAGCTTGTGGCTATAGTGGGGAGGGGGTGCAGGAGGGGGGAGAACCTCATTATAATTCCAAAGCAGAATAAAGTGTTTATAGCTGCTCACAGACCAGAACATCAGGCAGGAGAGTAGTAAAAATCCCTCCTTAGAGCATACTATCCTGGAAGAAATAAAAACTTACAGGTGCCTAGAAAGATCTCTGAAGACAGTTCCACAAAACCCCTAAAGTTTGGGACAATGCACCCTCCATCCTGGAAGCAGAGCCTCACTTTAGCAGAGTTAAATGTCAAGAAATAAGCTGGGAAAATGAGTGAACAACAGAAAAAATTCTGACTATAGAAAAAATATATACTATAGAAAGTAACAAGGAAGATCAAAAAACATAGCCAGAAGAAAACAAAAAAAGTCAAAACTCCTACATCAAAAGCCTCAAAGAAAAATGTGAATTGGTCTCAGGCCATGGAAGAACTCAAAAAGGATTTTTAAAATCAAGTAAGAGAAGTAGAGAAAAATTGGGAAGAGAAATGAGAATGATGCAAGAAAATAATGAAAAAAAAATCAACAGTTTGGTAAAGTAAGCATAAAAATACTGAAGAAAATAACATCTTAAAAAAACAGAATAGGCCAATGTAAAAGAGGCACAAAAATTCCATTGAGGAGAAGAATGCCTTGAAAAACAGAATTGGCCAAATGGAAAAGGAGATACAAAAGCTTACTGAAGAAAATAATTCCTTAAAAATTTGAATTGAGTAAATCAAAGGTAATGACTCTATGAGACATCAAGAAACAATAAAACAAAACCAAGAAAATGGAAACAAAAAGTAGAGGACAATGAAATATCTCATTGGAAAAAACACTAACTTGAGAAATAGATCCTGGAGAGAGAAGTTTTAAATTTTTGGACTACCTGAAAGCCACAGTCAAAAAAAGAGACTAGACATTGATCTTTCAAGAAATTATCAGGGAAAACTGCCCTGATACTCTATAACCAGAGTGTGAAATAGAAATAGAAGCTACTAATCACCTTCTGAAAGATATTCCAAAATGAAAAGTCCCAGGAATATTATAGCCAAATTTCAGATTTCCCAGGTCAAGGAGAAAATATTGCAAGGTCAGAAAAAAATTATTCAAGTATCATGGAGCCACAATCAGAATAACACAAGATTTAGCAGCTTTTACATTAAAGGATAGGAGGACTTATAACGTGCTACATGTGATAAAGGGCAAAGAAGCTAGGATTGCAACAACCAAGAATTACCTACCCAGGAAAATGAAATATAATCCTTCAAGGGAAAATGGATATTTAGTGGAATAAAGGATTTTCAAGCATTCCTGATAAAAAAAATCACAGTTAAATAAAAATGAGACTTTCAAATATAAGATTCAAAAGAAGACTAAGAAGGTAAACTGGAAAGGGAAATCATAAGGGACTTAATGATGTTAGGCTATATACATTTACATTTCTACATGGGAAGATGATACTTGTAACTTATAAGAACTTTCTCATTATTAGGGCAGTTAGAAAGGGTATATATAGACAGAGGGCACAGATGTGAGTTGAATATGATGGAATATCTAAAAAATATTAAAGGGCTAGAAAGAGGATTGTACTGAGAGAAAGGGAAAGGAAGAAATACAATGGAGTAAATTATGTTACATAAAAGATGAAAGAAAGCTTTTTTATAGTTCTTACAATGGAGAGGAATATAAGGGAGGTGAAAGGAAATTCTGGAACCTTACTTTTATCAGAATTAGCTCAAAAAGAGTATAACTTACAAACTGAATTGGGTATAGGATCCTATATTACTCCATAGTAAAATAGGAAACAAAAGGGATAAGGGTGCTTGATAGAGGATAGAAGGGTGCTTGAGGTGAGTGGTAGTCAGAAGCAAAACACTTTTGAAGAGGGACAGAATGAAAGAAGAGAGAGAATAGAATAAACAAGGGGGGAATAGGATGGAGGGAAATACAGTTAGCAATAACAACTGAAAATTTTTGAAGCAAATTTCTCTGATAAAGTCCTCATTTCTCAAGTATATAAGGAATTAAATCAATTTTATAAAAATGAAAGCCACTTGCCAATTGATAAATGATCAAAACATATGAATAGTTTTCAGATGAAGTAACCAAAACTATCCATTGCCATGTGAAAAAATGCTCTAAATCACTATTGATTAGAGAAATTCAAATAATACAATTCTGAGGCACTAACTCATATTTATTATACCGGATAATAGGACAAAAAAGGAAAATTACAGATGTTGGAGGGAGGGAATATGGAAAAATGGAGACACTTATGCATTGTTGGCAGAGTTGTGGACTGATTCAAACATTATGTAGAACAATTTGGAATTATACCCTAAGAGCTATATAACTATGTATATATCTTTAGACCTATGTCATTATTACGTCTGTATCCCAAAAGAAAGAAAAAAGAAAAAGAACCTGTATTTGCAAAAAATATTTATAGCAGCTCTTTTCTCGTGGCACAGAATTAGAAATTGAGGAGATTCCCACCAACTGGGGAATGATTGAAAGAGTTGTGGATTATGGTTATGATGGAATACTATTGTGCTATAAGAAATGATGAGCAGAATGCTCTCAGAAAAGCCTGCAAAAACTTATAGGAGCTAATGCAAAGTGAAATGAGTAGAATTAGGAAACATACAGTCACAGAAGTATTGTAAGATGATAAACTGTGAATGAATTAACTATTCTCAACAATACAATGACCAAAGATAACTCTGAATGACTCATAATGAGGAATACCATCCATTCCCAGGAAAAGAAATGATGGAATCTGAATCCAGATTGAAGTGTACTTTTTTTTCCTTGTGGGTTTTTTTTTGGGGGGGGTCTATATTTACAACATGACTAATAAGGAAATTTGTTTTGCATGATTACATAATTAAAATAGATACCAAATCCTTTGTCTTCTTAAACAGGATGGAGAGGGAAGGAGAGAATTTTGGACTTAAAATTTTTAATTTTTACATGTAATTGGAGAATATTAAAATACTAAATATATAGATTTAAAAAAAAAAAAGAAAAAGAGAGACACATTGATAAAAAAAAATCAGCTTTCCTAAACAAAATATTGCTAGAAAGTAAGTAGTAAAAGAGTTTGGGGAGGAAAGGTCATTTTGAGAAAGTATAATAAAGAAATTCTTTAATAAGACTGTGGATTTAAGCTGGATATATATGAAGCATATGTGTAGTTTTGATAAAAGTATATGTATGATTTTGATAAAAAGTAGAGAAGGTGTTTGGGTTTTTCAAATAAAGAGACTACCATAAGGTAGTTTTATAAAAAAAAAATGAGTAAATCAATTTGGTTGGAGTGATAGGTAAATCAATATAACTGAGTAGTGGGAAGCAAAAGTGAAAAATAATGTTTAAGTCAGACTGTGGAGTGCTATGCTTGAAAGATATTTGAACAGTAGAGTGACATAATAAATGCAATATTTTGTTCAGTATGTATGAGAGAGGAGAGAATTTGTGAAGGCAATATTGATAGAGACTATCACAGCAGTCCAGGCATAAACTCATAAAGGTCTTAACTAGGGTGGTGGCAATGAGGATAGAAAGGAGAGGTCTGATAAAGGATATGTAATAAAGAAAATTGGAAAGAACCTGATGTTTGATTGAAAGTGGTAAATGAGATAGTGGAAGGAGTTAAAGATGACTAAAGATTCAAACTTTGAATAGGATAATAAATCCACAAAAAACCATCAGTCTTTTCTTATATGACTAACAAAATTCAGCAATAAAAAAATCTATTCACAATAACTATAGATAAAATAATAATAAAATAAACTCATAGGTAATAGCTCACTTTTTATGACACATGCAGGATTTATATGAATACAACTACTCTATAGAAATAAAAAAGGTTCTTTTTCTTTTTCTTAAAATATTTATTATATGGAAAATATTTATTATATGAAAGACTTAAAATTATCTTAAATTATAATACAAAGCAACAATCATCAAAACCTTAGTATTCATTAAAAACTAGAAAAATTGATCAGTGAAACAGATAAGGCAAAAGCAACTGAATGTAGTAATATAGAATTCAACAAATTCAAAGATGCCCATGGCAGAAATTAAATGTAGACCAGCTTCTCATAGAGTATGCTGCAAATTGTTTCAAATGTATATATGATCTAAATAGGGAATGCTGTTTGTTGTTCATTTAGTTGTTTTTAATTCTTCCTGACCATAGCACACCAGACCCTTCTGTCCTCCACTATTTCCTGAAGTCTGTCCAAGTTCTTGTTCATTGCTTCCATGACACTATTTATCAATCTCATCCTCTGTCATTCCCTTTTCTTTTTCCTTTCAATCTTTCCCAACATCAAAGTCTTTTCCAACGAGTCTTGTCTTCTCATGATGAGGTTAAAGTATTTAAAGTTCAGCTTCAGTATTTGACTTCCCATTGAAAAGTTTTAGTTGGTTTCTTCAAGTACTGATTGATTTGGTCTTGCTGTCCAAAGGACTTTCAAAAATCTTTAGAAACACAGTTTGAAACCATAGATTCTAAAGTCCTTAGTTTCCCTTATGGTCTGACTCTTACAGCATACATTGCTACTGGAAAAATTATATCTTTGATCATGTGGACCTTTATCAATAAGGCTATACCTCTGCTTTTTAGTACATTGTCCAAATTAGCCACAACTTTCTTTCTAAAGAACAAGCATTTTTTTTATTTTCATGGCTGCTATTGCTGTCTGCAATGATCATTGAGTCCAAGAACATAAAATTTTACACTACTTCCATTTTTTCTCTCTCTATTTGATAGGAAGTTACGGAACCATTTGCCAAGATCTTATTTTTTTGATGTTAAGCTTCAAGCCACTTTTAACATTCTCCTCTTTAAACTTCATCAAAAAGTTTCTAAATTCTTCACCTTTACCATCAGAGTGGTATTATCTGCATATCTGAGATTGTTGAGATTTCTCCTGGCAACTTTAATAGTAGGTAATATCACAAAAAATTGGAAGAGGAGGGAAAGAGATCTCTCTCTCAATTATGTATACTAGAAAATTATCAAATAAGGGAAAGAGATGATCATAAGAGTTAAAATTTCGTTAAAAGTTTAATTTCATGAAATTCAAAAGCTATTGTACAGAAAGAACGAGAAAGGAAACAAACCAAATGGGAAAAACCTTTATAATAAATTGCTCTGATAAAGGTCAGAAACCCAAGATATCTTAGGAATTGGTGCAAATACATAAAAATAAGAACAATTTCCCAATAGATATAAGTGGTCAAAATATGAATAGGAAGTTTTTAAAAGAAAAAAATATAAGCTATTAATAACCACATAAAAATTCTCTAAATCACTAATAATATGAGAAACAAAAATAAAACAACTCTAATATTTGGCTTGATTTTTACTTGATTAATAAAGATGGCCAAAGAATTTGGCAATTTTTGCAGATGTGAGAGAATAAACAGCTTAATGTGTTCTTGCTGGAGCTGAAAAATTGCTCCAGATATTCTGGGAAACAATTTGGAACTAAAACAAGCAACAACAAAAAATCACTAAACTGTACCCAACAATATGACTACTAGGCATTTATCTCCAAAGAGATCAGAGATATAGGAAAGGACCCAATGGACAAAAATATTTACTGTAACAGCAATTTATATTGTAGAAAATAACTGGAAACAAAACTGATGCTCATAAAATTGTTTTTGTTTGGTCATTTTTCAATCATGTCTGACTTTTTGTGATCCTACTTGAGGTTTTTTTTTTTAATTTGCTTGTTTGATTTTTTTTTTGGCTGAGGCAATTGGGCTTAAATGACTTGCCCAGGGTTACCCAGCTAGGAAGTGTCAAGTGTCTGAGATCAGATTTGAACTCAGGTCCTCCTGACTTCAGGGCTGGTGCTCTATCCACTACATCACCTAGCCACCCCTTGAAGTTTTCTTAGCAATAGTACTAGAGTAGTTTGTCATTTCCTTTTCCAGTTCATTTTACAGATGAACTGAAAAAACAAACAAACAAAACCCACAGTGACTTTGCCCAGGGAAACACAGCTAGTCTGGTCAGATTTGAACTTAGAAAGATGAGTCTTCCTGACTCCAGGTCCAGCACCCTCGCCACTGTGCCACCCAAATGCTCTTACCTATAAATTAGGGAATGGTTAAAGTATGGCATGAAGATGTAATGGAATTATGTTATAAAGGAAGAGAACTTTCAGGGAAATCTGGGAAGATTTGTATGAACTAATATAGAATGAAATTAGAAGAGCTAGGAGAACATAATAATTACAGTGATTTAAAGGAAAACAATTTTGAAAGTTTAAGGATAGTAATCAACCAATAATAATGACTAACTATAATTCTGGAAGACTGATACTGAAGTCTTTTTCCTGCCTCTATGCAAAAAGGTGATGGACTGGAGTGGCAGAATGAGTTATATTTTCAGATACAGCTAATGGATGAATTTCATTTGCTCAATTCCATTTATTTGTTATTAAGGAGAGATTTTATTTGGGTGAGGAATTGTTGTATATGGATAGTGATAATTATTATTATTATTATTATTTTGCTTTTTGCTGAGGCAATTGAGGTTAAGTGACTTGCCCAGGGTCACACAGCTAGGGAATATTAAGTGTCTGAGATCAGATTTGAACTCAGGTCTTCCTGACTTCAGAGCTAGTACTCTATCCACTGCGCCACCTAGCTGCCCCGTGGCAATTATTTTTTAAAAGGAAAAAAAATGATACAAACGCAACAAAATAGTTTTTAAAATGGACACAAGAGTCAAAGAAAGTGACACAGATAAGCAGCACAGTTTTGCTATTATTGTACTGAAGCAAAAATCCACTTAAAACACACATAAAATATAGTCACAGTTCCACTTATACTCCTCTTTTTCTGTTCTTTGCTTATTAAAATGTCATGTATATTAAGTTCAAAATAGAAAAAAAATGAATATAACTGAATTATAGTAGAGATGTATGGTCTACGGATAGACAGGAATTAATTCTCCAAATCCCGAGAGTATTTGTGCTTTCCAGTCCTAGAGGAGTAGGGAAGCTTGTGAGAGGCTTTCATACTTCAAGGTTGCAAGAGAGACAGTATTTGAAGGGGTGAGGCTACCTTCTGCTGCCCTACCTGGTACTGCTTCTGCTATTGCTACGTCCTCCAATGTCTGAACAACCGTCCTAAACAGCAGGTCTATGCTGTCTGCCAGGCTGAGGCAAAGATACCAGGAGTGAGGTAGCTATGCTAGGCCAGACAGCGGGCACTGGGATCCTGCAACAACCTCTCTAGAAACCAGGTACAGAAGCAAGAGATTGAGACCAGAAGAAATCATAGAGAGCGGTTGTTATGGAAATGAAAGGAGTCAAATTTTTGTCACAACCAAACTCGCAGACTGGAGGAAGATGGTTTTGGATGGATCACAAAGCAATACAAAGCATGGAGAATGGGAAAAGGGAGGAAACATTCTATTGGATGTCATAGCTCTGGGGCAAAACTCAGATTGCTTTGTGCAAGTTATGGCTCCAATGCCTCTTGATCTGTAGGTTCTCCAGCTTTGAGATCTTTGCAGGAACTCAACAATTGGTTCTAGAAAAAAGATAAGTTAGCTGCCTTTTCTGCCAGAAACACACTGAGTCTCCAGATTGACCAGTGAGGCAGAGAATTTTCTCAGGCTCATAGCATAAATCAGACTATTTAAAGCTCTTCATTCCCAGGGTCTCCCTATTTCATGGTCTAGAATTTCTTTTGTTGTACCTCAACTGTGGAAATAGGCTACCGACTTGATTCATAGAGAGACTTTCTCTATAGGCTGATTCTCAGGAATTCCTTGAAGACAAGGGAACCTTTGGTGCACCCTGTGGTCTATAATTAGTTACCACATCCACTACCCACTGACACAAATAGCAACATGGAACCTTGGTGAAAATGCTAACCCTCAATCTTAAGCCAAAAGTTGTCATAGAATATCCACTGTCTGGTCCATCAATCTTTAGAGGGCTTGGCAGGACCTATTTCTGATGAATTAACTCATTTGGGGATAAACAGTAATCTAAGTGACTCATCTGATAATGCATATGCATTGAATTCCACCTGTAGTTATATCTAGTTTAATGTGGTCCCATCAATATTCTGTTTGCCTGTTCAAAAGAAGCACAATACTCAATGTGTCTTGGAAGGTAGTATTATCCATAACCACTACAAGGGCTCTGAAATTTACCAAGAACCAGGACTCTACAAATTAAACTCACTCGCTTTATGGGCAAGGAAAAATGCTTCCTTTCTAGTTGTGTTTAGCTTCATAAGATCATAGATTTAAAATTAGAAGAGATCTTAAAGGCTATTATGTCCAATTACAGTAAACCTTATTTGTACTACTCCCTCAATGTGACTTGGGTGTTGTATCAGGTGAGACTGGTTGCTGCTCCCAGGTTTCTAAGGGTACTTTTTATGTGTAACTTCTATTATTTAATAGAATTGTAATTCTATTATAATATTTCTTTTTATCACTCTAGCTCAAAAGCCTCCATTAGTGTACTTCTCATCAATAGCCAATAGACACATTTAGTTTAAAGCAATAACTTTTACCCAAATCACATAAGAATAGTACCTATGAAACATTCCCTCCATTAATCTTGGCCACATTCCTATAAATACACAGTGTCCCTGGAGAGAATGAGCACACACTTAAAGTATAATAGTAGTAAGATACACATGTAGATGATATATGTGACTAAGGCAAATTACAACTCCAGAAATACAGAGAGCCTCAGTGCTCTTTTTCTTTCTTTTATGTAACTCTCTATATAGCCCAATTTTCAGAAAATTTTCACCTGTCAGCTTATGAAAGATAGTGAGTTTTTGATATAATCATCAGGTTATGTCTTGCTCAGACATTTGGTAAATGCTAAATTTTTGCAGCCTTCAGTGATGTGTTGCACAATTTCTGCAGTACAGACTAACATTGTATAATAAACACTGATAAATAAGTCCAGGTTGCTTAATACTAACTTGCCTGCAATTCTAATGGACGTGATGGAGAGAGCCATCTGCATCCAGAGAAAGGACTAAAGGGTCCTGAATGTGGATCACAACATAATATTTTCACTTTTATTGTTGTTTGCTTTTTCACTAATTTTTCCCTTTTTGATCTAATTTTTCTTTTCTTTTTTTTTCCCCTGAAGTAATTGACATCGAGTGATTTGCCCAGGGTCACACAGCTAGGGAGTGTTGTGTGCCTGAGGCCAAATTTGAACTCAAGTCCTCCTGACTTCAGGGCTGATGCTTCATCCACTGTGCCACCTAGCTGCCCCTGATCTAATTTTTCTTATGCATCATGATAAATGTGAAAATATGTTGAGAAGAATTGCATATGTTTAACCTATATTGGATTATTTGCTGTCTAAGAGAGAGGAAGAAAAATATGGAACACAAGGTTTTGCAAGGGTAAATGTTGAAAACTATGAAAATAAAAAGCTATTATAAGGAAATTTTAAAAATAAAAAAGATTAACTTGCCTTTAATTTCTGCCTGTAATTTCTGATATTCTGGTCTTGAATTGCTATGTTCATTCACATAAACAAAATCTGTATGTCTTAGACATTGTTTGAGGTTTATTTGTTGACCTATTTTATTGAATATTGCCCATCTTGATTTTTAGCTGTTTCATAGAGTTCATCCAGAGGTAAACAAACTACTTTTGGATACATTAACTAAAGCCAATCACCTGTATGTATTATTAGTTGTCACTATAGTTAGAGGAGTTGATATGTGCTTATATAAACATATTTCTCTAAGTTTTTTTAAACCTATGTGTTCTGAGAGTATATTCCTTTTTTTTTTTGGAAAGTGTCAATTGAAGCTGCTTTGGTTTATGCATCCTGTGGTTTATTAGTATTTTATAGGTTTTTGTTAGGATACACTTTTATATTCCATTTTACAAATCCAAAGTATATATTAAGATTCATATCTCATAAATGCTAATTGCTTTAAATATATTCTTCTCATTAAGCTTTAATTAGGAAACCAATAACTTTCTCAACATACACAGCCTCAGCTTGCCCTTTTATGGATTTATTCTAAGCAGAAAGATGGCACATTTTATGTCAGGTATTATTGAATTTATTGTATTAGTAAGAAGTTTTAAATAGAGAAGAATTTTCTAGGCGGACATCAAATAATCTCATGTTTTGACTATATTTGTATTTCATTTGTAAATCTGGAGTGCATGAATAATTCATGAGTGTAGAACTAAGTCAAAGATTTTGTAGTAATGGATAAAGATAGTATAATTATCTCGTCACTTTTTAGGAGCTTGTCCAGTACATCTCTGCTAATACTTACAGACAATTTTGATACACCCTTTTTTGCTCTTCAGCTCCTCAGGAGTATTGAGTCTTGGAGTCCCAAATTCTTCCTTCTCCATAGTAGTCTATCCCAGGATCCATTGGGCTTACCTTGAAGGCCCCAGCTAAAGCAGGTACCAATGGAGACTATATCCTCCTCCTTCTCTCTTCAAAAAGCACTTCTAACTTGCCTGACAATGTCATCTTCCACTTTCCCCCTTCTGATCAGACTCACAGAGGCTGTATTTGTCCTTCATTCTTGAAGATGACCACAATATCTTGCCATAATATGCAAGTGAAATGGAGTTGAGTGAGGGGAGCTGTCCAAGGTCACCTACCTCACTTTCTCCTCCCAGAACCATCTAGGTCCCATGGCAAGATACAGATCAAGACAACTGGAGATGGCCTTGGATGCAATGGGAGACTTTGGCACATTTAAGCTAAGATCTTCAGCAGATCTCAGTCTGACTGAGACAGCACCCATTTGGTGACAGCAACCACAACTCCCTCTGTTGCCAGACACCATCAAGAATGCTCTCTCCACTCTGATCCTTAGGTTTACTTCCCCCTTCCCATGTAGTAGGTCACTATTGTGAGACAGACATCTAAGTGCATCCTAAGGACTCCCAAGCCTTGCCATCTGCTCTACAATTATAGTCTTAGGATCTCCAGGTCTTTCTATATATCCTGCAGCTGAATTATCCTGCGTGTATTGTCTTCCCCTATTAGAACATGTGTTCCTTTTATGCTTGCCCTCTCTCAACACATAGGAAACACTTAATAATTGCCTTTTCTTTCTTTCATTACTCAATCAACTGATTCTTTTCTTTCACACATTTTGTTATGTGATTTTAGGTTTTTTCTTTTTCTTATTAGTGATACTCTGTATTTCTTTTGGACTTCTGCCCCAGTAGCCTTCTTTTTGTGGACAATGCTTCTCCCACAGTTTTCTCCTCCTCTGATTAATTAGCTCATCCCTAAGCCTCCATATGCCAGCCATATGCTTACTAGAAACCTAGTTCAGTCCATTGCTCCCTTAACTCCTTTTGGACCTCCATCCCCATATAAGTATCTCTCACTCTCCCCATGAGCCCTCCTTCCTTAGTTCTCTTTTATGTGCCATCTTTCTACATTAGAATATAAGCTCTTTGAGGACACTGAATTTCCTGCTTTTTGTTTGTATTTGTATTCCCAGCATTTAGCTTGATGTCTGGCACATAAGAAATATTTAATAATGCTTTATCTAGTTTCTTGAAAATTTAGGATAGAATTTGGATGAATGCCAAGTAATGAAACTAAGATGGGTAAGAATGAAATATTGGTATTCCCAGTTAAGTACAGTGTAGGAAAATAGGGACAGATTCTGTCTGGATTTGCTCCCACTGTTCCATGGGAAAATAAGCTGGATGGTGACCCAGATGAGTAAAGGGATATGCTTTTTGTTTGAAGGCCATGAGCTACTGGAGGTCCAGGTTGTCCCAGTATTGTCGAACAAAGGATCCACTGTAGAAGTTGTCACATTGCTTGCTGTTGATGTGATGTAATCAGAGAGCATGGATCAATAGCAAAATGATGGGTTGCTAAAAATCACCCAGGAAAACATACTCTATTCAACTGGAAAGGCGGAATTAAAACTAAGCCAGAACAGAAAATATGCTGGAGAGTTTTAGTACTTGAAACTAGTTTGAATTAGGTATAGTTTGAACCTTATGCATACCAATATTATATAACAGGAGATAATCCTAGGAAGGTAGGACCCTAGACACCTCTGGCTATTCATTGTGAATTAATTGCATAAAGTACAAAAGCACATAAATGCCTATATGTGCTCATCTTTTGATAGTATATATAATATATATTAGAGCTTGTGTTCCTTTTATATGTATATACATATACACACACGCATTCTATTGAGCTAAGTGAAATTAGCTTTGGCATCTGAGATGAAACTGTTAAAATGCTTTGCTAATAATTTTTCTGCCACTGAAACATATCAGTCAATAATTATGTATCCTATCTGTCTTTGATGTTTTCTAGTTTTGTAAAGAAGAAAGCTAAGGTTTCTGTTACTTCTTTTGAAGTAACTTTCTATTGTTCATTATATCAGCAATGTGCAAACTTTCTGTTTCATATTTGATCCAACTTCTGTTTCCTTTGTGATAGACTTCTTGAAACCATAAAGATGACCAAAAATTTCCACATTTTTCTTTTGTGGGTCTTCTCTCTGTGTCCTCTCTTTATTTCTCTGTCTCTCTGATTTCCTTTCTTCTCAAGACTCTGTGGTAAAGTTTCAGATTAATACTGTAGTTTCTTTTCTTTCTTCAAATTATTTTGATTTCTTTTATCACCTTAAACTTTTGACTTTTGCTTTTAATCACTGATTAAGAGAATCTAGAATTTCTAATATGCCATTATTTTTATGGATTCTGTTTTACATGTTTCTTTTGTTGTTATTGATTTTAATTAGCTGTTATAGCACTGAAATTTTCTATTGTGTATAACACGTAATGACAAAATCTTCCAGTGTCCCTTCAAGAGGTCTTCAAGAGCTTTTTCATTTCTTTGTGTATTAACAACTAATGATAAAATCTTTCAGTGTCCCTCCAAGAGGTCTTCAAGAGCTTTTTCAAGTGACTTTTGCAATGATAGTACTTGACAACTTTTTCCCCCCATAGTAGTATTTTATATTTCCCAATACATGTAAAGATAAGTACAACATTCCTTAAAAATTTTAATAACAGCTTTTTATTTTCAAAATATTCAAAGATAGTTTCAACATTCACCTTTGCAAAACCTTTTATTCCAAATTTTTCTCTCTCTCACCTCTACCTCTAGACAGCAAGTAATCCAATAAATATTAAGCATGTTGACAACTCTTCTTGATAGTTTCCTCATTCCTTCTTTGGTCCTTAATGAGACAATAGCTGCTGTGTATACTGTTGTATGTAGATCCTGAAATGTTTTTATGTTTTCTCTTAAATATTATAGAAGAATGATCTCATTTGTGATGTTTGTAGCAAATGTCACATTTTAAAATTACTCTTTTGATAGAGGTGGTTTGCTCACTGAATGTGTGCCATCAGACTCAAAATAAAAACTTTTCAAAATTCTAGTCAATGTATGTCTATATCCTCTTTCAAGTTATTTGAGGAAGTGTTATTGTTTTTGTCATCTGTTTAGATATTAGGAATGTGAATTTAATTATTTTAGTCAATATTTTGCTTTAGGCTCTATATTGTGCTATACCTGCCTTTATGTCTATTGTCATAGACAGTGATACTTGTAATAGGGCAGCATACCCCTTTCCTGATGTCATAGCTCAGCATCTACTTCTCTTATAAGTTGATTAAGGCAAAGGAGGACTGTGTCTTGTGAGAGAAGTCCCTTGTTATAAAGACCACATTGAGATATAGAGACACTATCTGGAGAGAGATCAGAATGTCATAATCATTCACACTGACCCTAAGAAACTATAATACTCTTAGATGGTACCTTCACTCAATTGGATCCACTGGACATTTTTGTTTTTACAGATTTAATTTGAATGTCATACATTTTGAAATTCTGTAACTATAGAGCAAACAGGCTTCTTGAGTGAAGGGGTTTTCTTACGTATTTATATCTCCAGCATTCAGCACAGTTTCAGGGCTTGAGATAGGCACATAATTTGGAAGAACCTAGATTCATCAAGGTAATAGGGCTGCCTATCGTACCTGAGAAATTGATTGGATCACAGAATCACAGATCTTATGTTCTGAGAATTGGAATTGGAAGTGATTTGGAGGTGAGGTCATCTAGTCCAAATTCTTACTTTGCAGATGAGGAAAATGAAGTTCAAAGAAATTAAGCGACTTGGCTAAGCTCAAACAGATTATAAGTTTTTGTCTTAAATTTCTACTCAGTTCTAGTATTTTTATTAGGAATGTCTGGAAGTTCTTTATTTCATTGGAGGTCCATTATCCTCTGCCCCCAATTATTATACTTAGTTTTACTGGATAAGTTATTTTTTATTGTAAGTCAATATCTTTTGCCTTTGGGATTATTATATTCCAGTTCTTCTCTCCTGGACAGCAGTAGCTACTAGATCTTATGTGATCCCAACATGATTCCTTGGCACTTGAACTCTTTTTCTGGTTGCTTGCAATGTATATTTTATTTTTGATTTGGAAGTTCTAAATTTTAGTTAAGATGTTCCTAAGAGTATTTATTTTTTATTTTTATTTTGTTTTAGGAGGAGACTAGTGGAGTTTTGATATACAGGCTTTTTTGTTCATGATGATGTTGTTGTCGTTGTTAGAAGAGGGAGGTCATGGCTTTCATATATTTCAATGATTCTTATACTTTTTCATCCTTGACATGTTTTCCAGGGTCAGTTTTTTTTAATACAAAGTTCTTTATTTTTATTTTTAAAAGTCTTTGACTTCATTTTATTTTTTGCTTTCTGTGTCATGGTGTCATTAATTTTTGTTCTGTCCATCCTAATTTTCAAGAAGTTTATTATTTGTCTAAGATTTTTTGTCTTGTACTAAACTATAACTTCTCCTTAGAATTTGCTTTAGTACTTTTATTGCTTCTCTCATTTTTCTTGAAAAGAAAAAAGAATTGGGAGAAGAAATAGAATATGGTAATTTTTTACACATATTAGAAGAAAATTTAAAAAAAGTTTCTTGCATCTTTGATAAGCAATTTATGAGACCATGAGCATTTGTCTTTCAAAATTATTAGGAAAAACACATACAAAGTGCAGAAGCTTCTTTCATTTTGGAAAAGAACAATCAAGGATTGGGATTGCACTTGCAGTTTCTATAATTACAATAATCACAATAATAGCAATATTGTCTTAATATGTCTACTTAACTTCACTTCTAAAGAAAGAAATTCATACATCAATTACTTTGTACTATGAAGTGAGTCAAAGCAGCCAAATTAAGCACTAATTAAAAAGAAGAAAAGGGCCATTCAAGATACCTAGTTATGAATGTATTCCTCATATGTGTCTCTTTCCCACTGATAGTATGTTAACTTGTGGAAGAGCACCCTGGTGTATCTATATTGAGATCTTTCTTCTCACTTAGTTTACTATTCTTATTTACTATTACTATTAACTAAATATTTTTTATTGCTTTTGTTTGTTTTTTGTTTTGGGGGGGTTGCTCTGAATTAGAAATCACTGGTCAATTAAAAGAAACACATCAGTATGAGTTCATGAGCATAAATTTGAGTAGAAGTGAATCACAGTCAAACTAGAAAATAGCTAGGGACAGTATATGAGCTAAAACTACAAGAGTAACATTAGTCTCACAAATGAAATATAAAATATTATGACAGAAATTTAGTTTGCCCAGCCAAAAATTGAAAGCATAAAATCAAGCCTGGACAGAATTAAAGTAGAAGAATAGAAAGCAAGAGGATTACAAATAGGAGAAACAATGGTTTAACATAACTTGAGAAAATCTATTAAAATTGAGAAAATTCTTATAAACCAGAAAATATCCTAAATTTCCCTGTTACCAAAGACAAGCAATGTGGAAGATGGGGGAAATCATCAGCTGTCTGATGTTGCAAACAAGCCAATGTTTTATGGGAATCATTTTTAATTGTGCATAAGGAGCTCTAGATGACTAGAGCTGAAGACAATGAAGAGGCTTTGGCAGGAATGAACTCCATTCATGTCATTAATCAATTAACAGAGAAGAGCAGAGAATTTAGAATCTCTTTCTCTACTTTTCATTGTATTTTTAAAAGAAAGGATTTGATTCTGACAAGCATGACATTCTCTTAGGATAATTAGAACGGAACTCACCTCTGATATTCATTATCAAAGGACCCAACTTATATAGAACTCCACAAATTAAATCAAGATTATGGAATTTTCCAGGGTCCTGAAGAGCTTACTGAGGAAAATAGATTATTGGAGGCAGCTTTCTAGTGAGTATGGAGGAAGTGTCAATACTTCTGTGGGTTTTTTTTTTAAATAAACTTCTCATATTACGGTTAGTGTCGATATTTGAATCTTTATCATGAATATATAAGTATAAGCAACACAAGATAACTGGGCAATTTTAAATGAGTTAAAACTTTTTTACTTAGAGGAATTATACTCCAGAGTTCTGAAAGAATTTTAAGATGTGATTGTAAATGGCCTGGGTAGTCAGTCAGAATTGGGCTGGTGAATCTATATCATTTGGCCCAGATCCCACCGCTAGACATAAAGCTCAAGGAAGTCAAAGACAGAAAGAAAAATCTTATATATATCAAAATAGTGAAAGAGGAACATTTTGTAATAGCAAAGAAATGGAAACATTGATTGAGGAATCACTAAGTAATTGCATATGAGTGTAATGGAATAGTCCTGCATAAGACTATATAGTCCTGTATAAGATACAATGAATATCAAAAATTCAGAGAAGCAAGGGAACATGTAAACTGATGTAGAGTGAAGGTAATATAACAAGGAAAACAATGTATACAATGACTTCAACAATGTAAGTTGAAAGAACAATAACATGAAATTTAAGTGTACTTATAATGGCCAAACTTAACCTTGGGAAAGAGCTGAAAAGATGTAATTCTCTCTCTTCATTATAGAAGTAGGAGACTATAGGTATGGAATATTGCATTAACTATCAGATACAATCAATACATGGGTTGCTTTTGCTGAAATGCTTCCCCACCCTTTTCTTTTTGAATCCCTATTACAAGGACTGAGCCAGTGGAAAGAGCAGGAGGGAGGAATATATTTTGAAAAAATATGTAAATATAAAAAGACATTGATAAATTTTGTTTAAATAAGAAACAATTTGATTGTCAAGAATATGACAGGTTATTGGAGGGAATCAAAGAAGATAATACAAATAAAAACACTTTGTAAATCTTAAAGCTTTCTATAAAAATTAGCCATCACTGGCAGCAACAGCAACAATAGTAGTAACAGCTGTTGTTATTTGTCCCTTGTATTCAAAGAGGATCAATAACATCACAATGTTGGAGTCAAAGCACAATGTGTTCAATGGCAGCTAATCAGTCCAATACATGTTTGGAGGGTTCTACCAGACCTTGGGCACAAATAGTCCATCTGGACATTTGGGATGGAGATGTCTCTAGATTTGCACATCTCATGTTTCCTTTGTGCTATTGAAATTCTTCCTTGCTCATAGAACACAATGTCTTCTTTGATGTGGGTAGTCCTTTTTTAGCATCTCCCATGTCTCACAATCAATGCTAAAGTTCTTCAGAGAGATCTTGAGGTATCCTTGTATCATTTCTTCTGAACTTGGTGTTAGCACTTGTCTTATGCAGTCTATAAAACAGTCTTTTACATAAACTGTACATTTGGCATTTGGATTATGTGGCCAACTCATCAGAGTTTGCTTTCTGCAATAGAATTCAAATGCTTGGCAGTGCAACTTAAGAGAGAATCTCAGTGCCTAGTACCTTATCTTTCCAGGTGATCTATAGAATCTTTCTAACACAAGAAAAATTTTATGAAGACATGGAGACTCTCGTCATAAATGTGCCAAAAGAGAACAAGCTTGTAGTTCTGAGTGACTTTAATGCCAGAGTAGATAGACTATGAGACATGGCAAGGAGTCCTTGGGAGAAAAACAAAGTCAGAAAAAAGCAACAGCAACAACAGCAATGGACTTGTTCATCTTGCAATCTTCTCCTTACAAACACTATTTTCTATTTACCTAAACAGAATAAAATGTCAGTGTTGCATCCTCACAGCAAGCACTGGCATTTAATAGACTGCATCATTATAAGGAGAAGAGACAGTTAGGATGTGAGAATGACCAGGTGATATATGGTGCAGAGGGCTGGACTGATCATAGACTCATCTTCTCCAAGCTAAACATTCACATTTAACAAAAGTGATGACTCCCAGGCAAGACAACTGTCAGAAGAATCAACATTAACAGATTAGACTCCTTCTCCATGTATGAACAGTTTACTACTGACCTGGAAGGAAAGCTGAGTCAGCACACAGCAATAGGGAAGCAGAAAAGGAGTGAGTAGCTTTCAGAGACCCGGTGTGCAGCACCTTATTTGTTCATCTGGACTAGAACACTTGTATATATTAGGATTTTTTTTGACAAAATGATGGGGAAATTCAGAAGTTGATAAATGAAAAAATGAGAATTCTATAGGGTTTGCAAGAGTTATAGTTTGTCCATCTTTAAGAAGGCAGTATTTAACTCCGCCAAAAACAAAATGCAAGTGAATCTTAGAGAGATGCAGAATTCTTGGCTTGGTAAGAAGGCAGATAAAATTCATTTTTATGATGATAGCAACAACCCAAAGCTCTTTTTTTTTTTAAAATCCAAAGCACTTCTACAATACCCTGAAGACTATGGGCCAAAGACCTATGGTACAACTCAACTACTCAGCACTGATGTAGCCACATTGATTACTGCTAAAGACATGATCCTGGAGAAATGGATTGAATAATTCATAGAGTTCTCAACAGACATTCATCACTGAAATCATTGACCAAATACCTCAAGTTGAAGTCAAATCTGTTCTAGCCTAACATCCAAACTAAGAAGTCTTATCAAATTCTCTTAGGCTCCCCTTGTGTGGCAAAGTGCCTGACACTTATTCCATCCCAGGAGAAATCTACAATGCAGGGGATCTACTGCTTATACAGAAGCTGACTGAACAGTATCAGCTAAACTTCATTGGAAGATATGTACTAAGTATTAACTTACAAATTTAAATTATCTTTACACAGCTTTACAGAGCTCATCTTGGAATGCTCAAATAGATTTGTGATTTCTTTGTTTTGGAAGTTCCCCAATTCCCTTTAGTGATACAAATTCCAACTCCTCCATGCCTATCTATCTGTGCAGTTCTTATTTATGTCTTCCAGAAGTTTGCCTGAGGGAGTCTACCCAATGTGTTGGAACATTCTTTATTTTTTCCTGGTGTAGTAAGAAGTACAAGTGGAGTATTCTGGCTGTCCATCTGTTATTCCTTATTCTTGACATGTGAATAACTCCTCAGGTTGTTCTATTTGGACATCTTTAACTTACTTTCTTCAAGAAAATGTTAAGCACTGACCATCATATGCATAAAAACATATAGACATTGAAAGAGTTTTATTTTATAACTATAATATAGTTTTATATATGTATATATAAAATTATATTTTAACACAGGGGAAAATATTGGCTAATGACAGGGGATTTATCACTGAGTCACTTGTCTGTCTTTAGTTAGATTGCAACAAACCATTGATTTGTCAGAGCTAAAATCAAATTAGTGAAAGCAAATAATAAGAAAGAATAATAAAAAAAGATATGACACATAACTGAAAAAGTTTAAACTTGTTTTAAACCACTCAAAAACAATTGAAAATTGCTTAGATGGTTAGATGATTTGCATGACTGCACATGTATAACCTATATTTAATTATTTACATTCTCAAGAAAGGAAAGAATTTGGAACTCAATTTTTTTTACAAATATGCTAAAAATTATCTTTATGTGTAACTGGAAAAATAAAATATTGTTTTAAAAAAGAAATTGTTTAGATGGGAAATAGGAGAAATGACAGTGTATTTATTTTTTTAAAGACTTTTTTTTATTGAATGTTTTTTCCCCCAAAACATGCAAGGATAATTTTTCATCATTGACCTTTGAAAAATCTTGTGTTCCAATTTTTCCCTCCCTTCCTTCTACCCCCTCCCCTAGATGGCATGTAATCCAATATATCTTAAACATGGTAAAATATATGTTAAATCCAATATAGGCATACATATTTATACAATTAACTTGCTGCACAAGAAAAATCAGATCCAAAAGTAAAAAAAAATGAGAAAGAAAATAAAATTCAAGCAAACCACAAAAAAAGAATGAAAATGCTATGTTGTGATCCACCCTCAGTTTCCACAGTCTTCTCTCTGGGTATTGATGGCTCTCATCATCACAAGATCTTTGGAACTGTCCTAATCATTTCATTGTTCAAAAGAGCCATGTCCATCAGAATTAATCATTGTATAATCTTGTTGTTGCCATGTATAATGATCTCCTGGTTCTGCTCATTTCACTTAGCAATCAGTTCATGTAAATCTCTCCAGGCCTTTCTGAAATCATCCTGCTGATAGTTTCTTATAGAACAATAATATTCCATAACATTCATATACCATAATTTATTCAGTCATTCTCCAGCTGATGGGCATCCACTCAATTTCCAGTTTCTTGTCACTACAAAAAGGGCTACCACAAACATTTTTGCACATGTGGGTACCTTTCCCTCCTTTAAGATCTCTTTGAGATATAAGTCCAGAAACACTGTTGGATCAAAGGGTATGCACAGTTTGATAACCCTTTGGGCATAGTTCCAAATTACTCTGCAGAATGGTTGGATCCATTCACAATTCCACCAATAATGTATGTGTCCCAGTTTTTCCACATCCCCTCCAACATTCATCATTATCCATTCCAATTACAGTGATTTTATCCTGAAATTTAACCAATGTAAATAAATTGTCACAAGAAGATGAAAAGAAACCATCAAGTAGCACAGACAGGAAATATATGACTTACTTTCTGAATGGAGAGATATTTGTGAAATCTTTTGAAGGAGAATGATGCAAAGTTATGATATCATCTTCTAAAGTGGAAAAAAGCAATAATGGACAAAACCACTTAAAAGAAAACATGATAAGATTACAACTAAGCAAAGTTACCCCAAGGTTCTTCAAATATAAATATGGAAAATATTTGCAAAATTCATTATAGCAGATTATTTTCTTCGTTGAAAAAAATTGAACTACCACATTTAACATCACAGTCTTGTATGCACTTATAGAGGAAGTGGAAATAGAAAATAAATTAAATGCCTAGTAAGCATTATTCTAAGCACTGGGAATACAGCAGGAACTTAAAAAAATGGTCTTTGCCCTCAAGGAACTCATAATTTAATGGGGGAGGTAAAAAGCAACTACAAACAGGAAAATTGGAAATAATTAACAAAAGGGAATGCTCAAGAATTAGGAGGAGTTGAGAAAAACTTCCTGTGGAAGGTGGGTTTTCAGTTGGGACTTAAGGAAAGCAAGGAAGGTCAATAAGCAGAGACGAGGAAGGAGAGCATCCCAAGCAAGAGGGACAGCCAGAAAAAAAACTGCATGAACCTGAAAGATGGAGTGTCTCGTTTGTGGAACAGTTGGGAAACCAGTGTCACTGGTTCAAAGAATATGTGCCAGGGAAATATAGGAGGGAGCTAGATTAAGAAGGGCTTTCAATGCCAAGCAGAGAATATTTGACCCTGAAGGCAGAGCCAATGGAGTTTATTGTGTAGGAGTAACATGATCAGACCTGTGTTTTGGGAAAATCACTTTAGTGGCTGAATGGAGAATAGCTTGGAGTGAGGAGACTTGAGGGAGTAAACTTATCAGCAGGCTCTTAAAATATTCCAGGTGTGAGATGATGAGGGATTGCACCAGAGTGGTGACAGTGTCAGAGCAAAGAAGAGGAGGAAATATATTAGAGATGTTGCAAAGGTGAAGTTTACAGACCTTATCAACAATTTGGATGTGTAGGATGAGAAATAATGAGGAGTTAAGTATAGTACTCACAACCAAGGTAAGGAGCCTTAAGGCTCACAGGGGAGAGATGGTGTTGCCCTCTATGGTAATAGAGAAGATAGGAAGAAAGAAAGGATTTAAGGGGAAAGATAATGAGTTTTGTTTTGGATATGTTGAGTTTAAGATGTCTACTAGACATCCAGTTAGTTGTATATGTTTGAAGTCAGTTGGAGATGTGAGATTAGAGATCAGAAGAGATATTAGAGCAGAGTATAGGTAGATTTGAGAATTATCAGCATAGATATGCTAAGCAAATCCATGGGAGTTGACAAGATGATCAAATGTAGCTAGAAAATAAACAGGGAAAGGAGATAGATTGGATAAACTGTATAGAAAGGAGATTTGTGCTAAAAAAATAACACAATTGTGAGGGTATTGAAAGATTGATCTATATGGTATCTAAAGGTATGAAAAAAATTCTGGAGCATATTAACACAACAAAAAGGCAACTGATCAGATAGGAAAAACTTTTGACCTATGTGACTACTGTCTCATTTTTATAAAATCTTTAGTGTATAAGATACACTAATAGAGGCAATTCTTAATGAAGGAAGGAAGAAACAAACAGGTTTTCTTAAGTACTTCTAAAAGTAGATGTCATTTGTTCCTTCTCTTAATTAATCAAAAGAGCATATAGAGTATAAAAATATCATTATGCTTATTTTGTTGATTATGAGAAAGTGTTTGATTTCATAGAATAAAATACTGCCTTCTTCTTCCTCTTGCAAAAAAGTTGTCTTTTATCCATCAAACTCATTAAAGATTCCTTGGAAAAATAAAACAACAGAACTAATTCTGTTTAACAACGGTCTGATAATAAACATCAGGTAAGACATACATTATGAAAGAAGGAATTCTGCACAGAGTACATACAGGTCATAGAGGAATTTTCTGTGGGTGGTGAGGTCCTCCAGATGTTCCTGTTTGTGGATGATCTTATTACTGTTTGCATCAAGTCCCAGAACATTGCAGAACCTCCTGAAAGAGATCTGTTATATCCCAAAAGAATTTGACTTGCCTATCCACACAGGAAAGACTAAGAGATGAAGAATGTTTATTGCTGAGATTATAAAATTTACTTGGAAGAATGCCCTATATGTTAGGATGCTATTGGTATGTAACTTGGTAAAGACAATACATATAGACAAAAAAGGTGGGCCCAGTCATGAACAGGTGCAATAGAGTAGACTGGATTATCTTCAGGAATTTGCAAAGCTCTTTTATTAACCCCAAGCTTCTTACAAAAACAAAGGCCAATCTGTTCAATATTAGTATTTTATCTCTGTTGCTATATGGCAGCAAGACTTGGAATATAACTACTTCCAAAAAATAAAAAATTGAATATACATAGAGAAAAAAGAAGAGGCATATGGTGGGCATGAGCCAGCTGCAACATATAACCAATTTGAGGAAGAGGAGTGCAAGAACAGTGTTCTTCATCCTACTAAATTCCTGTTTACTGGAATTCCCTGGTTATTTGTTTTTTGAAGCTTCTCAGTTACATCCTTTTCCTTTGTTGCTACAGCCTGATCTGCTAAAAGACTATGCCTTGGATTTGGTGAATGTCTCTGAGCTACTCCTTCCTCTGAACTTTTATCCTCTGTTTTCCCTCTGGTAATATGGACTAATTTCATTCCATCTATGAGTTGGCTGTAATTGCTAGGTCAAACACATAGCATGTCATGCTATAGTAATATATTTGAAAAGGGACAGTCATAGTATTATTTCCTTCAGTTATCTTTTTTAGCTCCTTTTGTAGCTGGCCAATTGAATTTCTGGATTCAATGCATTCTTTTTCCATTTTGCCAGTTTTATTTTTCAGTGAATTGTTGTCTTTTTCCAATTCACCAATTTTGTTTTTCAGTGAATTGTTGTCTTTTTCCAATTCACCATTTTTATTTTCCAGTGAATTGGTGATTTTTTCCAATTCACCAATTTTGTTTTTCAGTGAACTGTTTTCTTTTTCCAATTCACCAGTCCTATTTTCCAGTTTTTGATATTTCTGTTGCCCTGATCTCAATTTATTTCCCCATTCTTCTTCTAGCTCTCTTTTGAGATTCTTAATGCAATCATCCAGGTAAGCCTTCTGAAAGGGAGACCAACTTAAGTCTGCCTTTGTGGCTTCATCTGGGATTGTTTTCATAATGTCAGGATCTGGGGACTGTTCTATTTTTTCTCCGTAAAAGCTTTCTATGGTGAGAGCTCTCTTCTGCTTCTTGCTCATGATTTAAAGTTGGGATATTGGTCAAAAGCCGAGAAAACTGCAACAATTTATATTTGCCCTGGGGCAGTTTGCTGAGTTGACTTCCGGTCTGAGGCTGGTCGGGCTAGATTCGCACCAGGACCACGTTTTCAGCTGTTCTCGATCCACCCCCTTCCGAAGGCAGATCTGCCAAAGCACCTGCCCGCAAGCAGAGCAAAGTGGCCCAGGCGTCTCCCAGGGGCTTCCTGGATGCCCAAAATCTGCCCCTCTATTGCAGCCCTGACTTCCGCCCCGGCTGGAGTCCGATCGCGACCAGAGGCCGATTTCCCCTGAGGCTAACCTTCTCCGGAGTTCTTTCAAGGTAGATCTTTTATAGAAGTGCGTTGTAGTCCAAATACTTGGCGAGGACCTCACTCAGAAACCAGTTTTAAGGCTTACTTTGTCTGGGTTTGAGGGAATGTCGGAGGGAGTTCACAGAGAAAGCTGTCCGCAGTTCGCCATCTTGGCTCCGCCCCTCAAGGGACAGTCATAGTGTGGAATATATGCTGAGGTAGGTAATTAATTAGGATTTTAAAGAAATTTATAATCTCATGATTCAATGATTGTTTGACAGATCTAGGAATGTATAACCTGGAAAATAGAAGACAGTTGTCCTAAAATTTGTGAAGATCTTCATCTAAAAGAGGGAATAGACATTCTGAATAACTCTAGAGGATGGAATTAATATCAATAGGGAGTAGATTTTTGATCAACATAAGGAAGAATTTCCTATAAAGGTTCTAGCTTTGCAAAAATATAATGGATTGTTATTGTCCCAGATCACTAGAAGTGTTAAAATAGAAGTTGGATGATTTATTTGCTGGAGATTTTGTAGAGGGAATTAATATTTTGACTAAATTAGATTAAATAACTCTTAGGATTCCTTCTAATCCTGGGATTTTATTAAAGAAGAGGATTAGTATTTATATAGTACCCATTATATGCTATGGATAGGGGTGGCTAGGAGGCACAATAGATTGAGTGCCAGGCCTGGAATCAGGATGTCTTGAGTTCAAATCTAACCTTGGGCGTTTATGAGCTGTATGAGTCTAGGCAAGTCACTAATGCCTTAGTTTCCTCATTTGTAAAATAAACTGGAGAAAGAAGTGGTGAACTTCTCCAGTATTATTGCCAAGAAAACTCTAAATGGGGTCAGAAAGAGATGGACAGAATTAAAATGATTGAAAAACAACTGTGCCAGGCACTTTGTTAAGTGCTTTTTACAAATATTATCTCATTTGTTCCCCATAACAGCTCTGTGATGTAGATGCTATTATCCTTATTTTACTGCTACAGAAACTGAGGTACACAGAATTAGATGACTTGTCCAAAGGCTAAGACTGAATTTAATTCAGGTCTTTTTGATTCCAAGTTCAGTGCCCTATTCATTGAGCTACCAATTTGCACTATATGGAGGATTGAATCAAATAATCATTGCTTTTCTTTCTAAATTTAAGTTCTCTAGTAACAACATGTGGTGTACTACTTAAGTAAAAAATATATATATATATGGATAAGAGAGTAGTTGAAAGATTCATGTATTGCATTTACTGTGAGAAAGTTATCCCTTGCCACATATGGGAATTAATGGAAGCAGCAGCCATGGCAGAGGCTCTCCTGATAAAGAAAATTCAAGAAAAGCCAGAGGATGGGGCCCTGCTATATAGAACATGCATAAATACAATGTTGCTCACTCAATACTCAGATCTTACTTTCTAAATCTCTTATGTTTTGCTTTGCATTAGCCCTCCTAGACTTGAGCAGATTTAATTTTGATCCTGTCCATTTTTCAGAAAGAGTTACACACACACAAAAATGAAATACTCTCTGCCCTTAAGGAGCTCACAACTATTTCAGCACCATAATCAGCAAGGTTCACATTCACCCCTAACTTTGATTTCTATTTCTATTACTTTGATTTCCTATTACCTGCCTTTCCTAAAATAGTCTGTCTGATAACCAAAATCTAATTGTTCTTCTAAGATTATGACCTCATCCTTGCCTCAGGTCCTATATAGGAACAAAGGATCTTCTATTTAGAATTGAAAGGTACCTTAAAAGCCATTTAAATCACCCCCTACATTTTACAGAAGGGGAAAGTGACTTGCTCTTGGTCACATAGATTCCATCAGACTTCTTTCTCCCTCCCTTCCTCCTTCTTTACTTCCTTCCCTCCCTTCCTCCCTTTCTCCCTCTCCCTCCCTTCTTCTTCTTCTTCTCTCTCTCTCTCTCTTTCTCTGTCTCTCTGTCTCTCTCTCACCTCTGATGGAAAATGTAAGTCATTAACATGGAACCAAAAGCAGAGTTGGGAAGGCAGTTCAGAGACCAATTCATACTTGAACAATAAATTCTTCTACAACATGTCCAGTTTGAAAAACTGTTTGAAAAACTTCAGTGAATGGCTGAATAAGTGATGGTACATGAATGTAATGGAACATTATTGTTCTACAAGAAATGATGGGGGGCAGCTAGGTGGTGCAGTGGATAGAGCACCAGCCCTGAAGTCAGGAGGACCTGAGTTCAAATTTGAACTCAGACACTTAACACTTCCTACCTGTGTAGCCCTGGGCAAGTTACTTAACCCCAATTGCCTCAGCAAAAGGCCGATCTGTAAAAAAAAAAAGAAAGAAAGAAAGAAAGAAATGATGAGCAGATTAATTTCAGAAAAGCCTAGAAAGACTTACATGAACTGATGCTGAGTGAAGTGAGCAGAATCTGGAGAACATTGTACACAGTAACAGCAAGATTGTGTGTTCAATTATGATAGACTTCATTCTTCTCAGCAACACAGTGATCCAAGACAATTCCAATAGACTTGGGATAGAAAATGACATCCGAATTCGGAAAAAAAACCCATGGAGACTGAATGCAGATCAAAGCATGCTAATTTCCACCTTTTTGTTTGTTTTTTTTTATTTCTCATATTTTTTTCTCTTTTATTCTAATTTTTCTTTCACAATGTGACTAATATGGAAATGTATTTAAAATAACTGTACATATATAATCTATATCAGATTGCTTGCTGTTTTAGGGAGGGGAGAAGGAAGTAGAAAAAATTTGGAATTTAGAATCTTACAAAAATGAATATTGAAAACTATCTTTACATATAATTAAGAAAAATAAAATACTATTGGAAAAAAGAAGAAAAGAAAAACTTCCTGCCATTCCATTTTTGGATAACTTTAACACTTAGGAAGTTTTCTCTTATGTCAAGTCTACATTTGCCTCTTTGGAATTTTAGCTTGATTGTTGCTAATTCTATCTGTTGGGATCAAGCAGAATTTTTCTACTTGTTGTTGTTCAATTATTCAGTTGTGTCTGATTCTTCATGATCCCATAAACCATAGCATGCCAGACTCTTCTGTCTTCTACTATCTTCCAAAGTCTGTTCATATTTATTGTTTCCATGATACTATCTATCCATCTCATCCTCTGCTATCCTCTTTTTCTTAGAAGAATCTTTCCCAACATTAGGGGCTCTTCCAATGAGTCCCATCTTCTCATTATGTGGCCAAAGTATTTGAATTTCATCTTCAATATTTGACCTTTCAAAGAATAGTCAGGGTTAATTTCTAGAAGTATTGACTAATTTGATCTCCCTGATGTCCAAGGGACTCTCAAAAGTCTTGTTTTGCACCACATTTGGAAAGCATCTGCTTTAAATATATGAAGATAGTTATCAAATCTTCTCTTCCCCAAGGTAAACATACCTTTTTCCATCAACTGATTTTCATTAGGCATGACCTAAAAACCCTTTGCCATTCTAGTTAGCCTTCTCTGATTTCTCTCCAGCTTATAGATAATAATAACAATAATTATGATGATAATGATGGATAATTATAAATAATAATTAGCTCTTCCTAAATTATAGATCCCAGAACTGAATTAAAAAACCAGATGTAGTCCCAGGGCAGAGTTCAATAGAACTGTCACCTTAGTAGTCCTGGACACTATGTCTTCCTAAATGTAGCCTAAAATTGCATGAGCTTTTCAAGAGGGCAACCATTATGTCACACTATAATCTGTCAGTGGTGGGACAAACTATCATAAAACTGTTATTGTCATCCTGTGACCCAGCAACTATAGCCAAGTGGTAAATGGAATGGAATCAGTCCACAGGCCCAGAGAAGAGTTCAGAGGAAGGAGTGACTCAAGAACAGTAATAAAATCCATGTCATAGTTTTTCAGGCCATAGCAGCAAAGGGAATGGGCATAACCGAGAAGTTTAAAAAAACAACCAGGGAAGCTCCAATAGGCAAACAGGAATTCAACAGGAAGAAGAGTTCTTTTACTCCTATGTTTCAGAGGTCTTATATGTTATAGCTGGCTCATACCCACCATGGGCCTTTTCTTTTCCCTCTATTTGATATTCACAAAATAAACGTTCAGTCCTCCCAACTCCAGCTGATCTGCCTCTATTCCTTCTGATACAATACAAAAACACTTAAACTAATTTTTAAAAATTGGTTTGTTTTGTTGTATCTAAAACATCAGAAGAAAAAAAAAGAAACTGTCAGAGATCTTTAGCAGAAAACTAAGCTATCACATTTGAGAAATTTATAGATAAATTCCTTTAGTATGACTTTAATACAAGAAAACCAGAAAAATACACAAAACTGCAAGTTTTAAGACTTTTTTTTCACTTTCATCTTAGGGACAAGATGGGTAAGATTGGATTATCTGATCTAAAAGAAAAATCCTCAGGAGCAATAGTGGCTTGGTACATAGAAATAACAGATTTTGCTACAGTACTTCAGCTAAATAGTTAATTGAAAGCTTTTGACAGTAGGAGTGCAAAAAATGACAAATTCAAGTTTGCCCTTCAGGTTGAACTTGACAAGCATTAACATTAACATTTCCATATTCAGACTTAAGCCTAGAAAGCACAGTCTGCAAAAGTTTCTGATTCTAAGAAAAGACTGAGTAAGATTGCCAAACGGTCTGTTAGAATAATTATGGGTAAATAATGATTTTTAGTAATTGAGGTTTTTCTTTGGTAAATAATTGTATTTTACAGGAAAAAGCATATATAACTATAGATCCTTATATTAGATACATACATGTATGTATATATATATCATATATGCATGTGCGAATCCAATGTAAGCATTTATGTGCCATATATTCATCTATCTACCTAGATAGTGGTATTGTGTGTGTGTGCATATATGTATTTTACATATACATATATATATATATATCTACACATATACATATTTGGAAGAATCTTAGTTCAGCTCTATCATAACGCCATTTAATTTAAATTTGCAGCACAGAGTCTCAAAGAAAATAAGAATCCTCTTGCAAATCCAATTCTGATAAATGAATTCAAATATATAATTTTTAAAGACCATATCTCCATACTGTCTGTGTGACTCTGAAGAAATGATTTAAACTCATAGTACTTCCCAGACTACTCTCTAAGACCATAAATTACAGGCCAACAATTAAACAAATTAGAGACAAATCAATTCAGGTATCTTTTACAACCATGGTTAGAGAGAGCATTTTAGACAAACAATAAAAAGAAGCAATCATGAATGGTAAAATAAGTCATTTTGGTTACATGAAAATTAAAAGCTTTTGTACAACAAAATTGTGAAAAATCTTTGCATTGCATATCTTTTATAAGGGTCTGATATTCAAAATATGTAAGAACTAAAATATGTAACCAAACCCCATTCCCCAAAAGATGGAAGGATAGAAACTAAACATTGCTAGAAGAATTGAAAACAATCAGCAGCTATAAAAAACACTGCTACAGATCACCAAAAATAAAAGAAATGCACAGAAATTTACTCTGAAGTTTTTTTTTCAGCATTTGATTGATTATTTTTCCATTTTAAGGAAGGACCCTTAGGGTATCCATGTTCATTCCTTATTCTTCTCTAGAGCCTTCTCTGGTCTCTTTAGATTTCTTTATCCATCAGTGTTTCCCCCCCACCTCACCCTACCATTTGAAGAATACATGAAGCATGTAGAGATTTATAGGAACTAATACAATTAGAAATAAGTAGAACAAGGAAAACAATATACACAATGATTACTATAAGACTAAGTTTGGTTCCAAAAAAAGAAATGTGAGTAACTACTCTTTCTTTGCATAGCCTAGTTATTATCAGTAAGGAATACTACAAATAATGTCAGACATTTTTGGTAGGTTCGTTTTGCTGACCTATTCTCCTACCATGTCTTTTTAATTCTTTGTCTCTGAGAGGAGGAAGAAGACGAAAATGAAGGGAAATATAGGTAATAAAAACAAAGAACGAAAATTTATTTTAAAAAATAAGTTTCAAAGCAAGGAATGACCTGAATTGGTGGAATTAGTTTCCTCAAAGCGAATTCCCTATGTCAGTGAAATCAAAAGTCTCATCCAAAACCAAACAAAAATGAACATGTTTAAAGCAAAGATTTGGAAGAAAAGAGTCACATATAAAATAGAGATATATGAAAATTACTTGGCCCAGTCGCAGAGTTATGAAATAATTAACAGACAAAATCATAACTAGGTGACCAAACCATAAGAAACAAAAAAAGGAAGACTATTAGAGGATTTTTTTTTTAAATGAAAACTGAAAGAATGATGAAGGAAAGTAACTGAAAGGGTAGATTGGAATAACTAAGATTAGCATCAGAAGTAAAACCCTTAGGCATAGCAAAAATTTCAGGAATTAGTCAAGTAGTAATTAGGTGACTCCTAACAGTCTTTTCAAAAACCCATCTTTGGTTAGGGGATATCTCCTTCCCTCCTAAAAGTAAAATTCACCATATATGAAAATTAAAATGAATTAAAATTGATTTTGTTTTGTTAATCTTTAGAGAATTTTGCCTTCCTTACTCCTCTCCCCCATATAATTAAGCAAACTGTGGTATATTGTAAAACCAATTATGGGGAATTGCTACTTTAGGTAAGTGTTTACAAATGCTAATTGGGCATGGGGGTGGTATTTAGAAACATCTTCCAGTTATTTCTTTCAAGTTTTGTTCTGGCTTTAGTGAAAGTCTATGTGTTGCATAGAAATGAAGGTTGAATCTACTTTCTAATCCATTAAATGGATAACAGCTCTATTAACTTCTCTTTGGGGATAGCTTATTCTTCATATAAATTGCAATACTCGTCATTTTCCAATTATGCTCCGCACTTTCCCTCCTCTATGCCTTTGTTTATGTGTTTCCCTAAACATGGAATGCCCTTCTTTCCTGTTTGAAATCACATACATATCAAGACCTAGCTTAAATGCCATTTTCTCCATGAAGTATGCCCTATTTCCCGAAGGCAGAAGTAATCACCAGAAAGTGGAGTTCTGCTGTGGAGCCCAATTGTCCAATATTGGTGACCAACCACAAATATTTTTTCCATAGTGGGGCCCATTGGCACATTCCAGTGGTTTGTAATGAAAAGTTGTGTATAAAGATAGAATTTGAGACTCCAACTTTCGTAGGAACATGAAGTTGAATGTTTATGTAACTTACATAAAGTTCCACAATCTGATTACCCCTCCACCACAGTTTCTATATATCATAGGTCAGCCTAAGAAATTAAATAGGAATTTAGAGGGAATTTTCCTGAAACTATAGACAATATGAGAAAGCCAGAAAAAAACAATGAAAAAGTTTAGAAACTCAGAAATGCATAAATATATGTATGTTTCTCACTTTTTGATGTTGTTTGCTTGCATTTTGTTTTCTTACTAATTTACTTTCTTTTTTTGATCTGATTTCTCTTGTGCAGCAAGGGAATTGTATAAATATGTTTATACATATTAGATTTAACATATACTTTAACATATTTAACATATACTTAATTGCTTGCCATGTAGGGGAGGGGATGGGGTGAAGGAGGAGAAAATCTGAAACACAAGGCTATACAAAGGTCAGTGTTGTCAAATGATCTGTGCATATGTTTTGAAAATAAAAAGCTTTATTAAAAAATAAATGAAATTAAAATATATAATATTATATAACATATCCTATGACCAAATACTTAACCCAAATTTTACAATAAAGTACTGTAAATACCCATAAAAGAAAAAGGGAAAAAATACAAAGGGAGGACTAAATAATTCTATGCATTTCCACATTGTAGGGGTGCTATGACCCTAACCTCCTGAATGTGGAAGTGACCAACTATATTTAAATTTGGCAGGAACAGAGGAAAATTATACACACACACACACACACAAAAATAAGTTTTATAGCAAATTATGGAGAGAAGTTTGTAAGGAGATTAGAATGTATTTGGTAGACAATGAATGCAAATTTTTGAGAAGCAACATGTTGTAATAGAGTATTGGACCCAGTGTTGCACATGGAGCTGGGAGATCTGAGGTCAGATCTTCTCCTTGGATTCTTACTAGCTGTATAACCCACTTGAGTTCCTTACTCCTGCTGAGCTTCAGTAAAATGGGGGAATGGCACCTGTAGAAGTTGCTTCAGAGGATTATAGTAAGTCTCCTGAAATAATTTAAATAAAACATTATTTGCAAATTGAAAAATGCTACATAAATGTCATTTTTTATCATCTATGTAATTGTGGACAAACCATGTAATCTTTCAGAACCTTACTTTCTTCATCTATAAAGTGAGAATAATTATGTAGAAACTTATAGTGAGGGAGAAACTTTTCAAACCATAAAGTGCGATGTAAATGTGGGTGATTATTTTTAAACTATGGAGTGATATAACCAGTGCTATGAATTAGGGATTGAGCAGCTGTGTAAAAGATGGATTAGAAGTGGAAAGATGGGTTAGGACACCATGATAGTAACTCAGGCAAGAAATAATGAAGGGCAAAAATAGAGAAATGGAAAAGAAGGGAGCATATTTGAGATGTTGGGGAGGCAGAAATACATATGTATGGATATTTCCTCCCCTTTAAAAATGAAGGCTTAGACTAGATCATGATTCTCAAAGTGTGGTTTATGGACTCCTGATGGTTCCTAAGATTTTTTTCTGGCAGCCTGTGAGGTCAGAACTATTTTCATAATAACATTAAGATGATTAAATATTAACTACCAATTAATATTTTATATTAGTGTAATATTTATATTATAACATTTTATAGAATTGTTAATAATTAATGATAATTAATCAATAATGCTAAGATAATAAATATGCTTCACTTTTCAACTACATATATGTGTGAAATCAAAATCAGAATTTCTTTATACACTTCAATCAAAACAACTAGATGCAGAAACAGATATGAAAAATTAGTTATCTTTTGTTATAACAATCATTAAAGAAATTTACAAAAAAATTTAATAGATGTCCATTCTCTCTAAATTTATCCATTTTGGAAAGTAAAGTTATTTTTTCATAAAATATGTTGACCATGTTAATATGCAATAGGCCTTTTATTATAATATGAATTAATACATATAACATTTATCAGTTTTAATTTCTAATATGGTAAATATCTGTAGGGGGCAGCTAGGTGGTATGGTGTATAGAGCACTGGACCTAGAGTAAGGAAGATCTGAATTCAAATCTGGCCTCAGATACTTACTAGCTCTATGTCCTTGAACAAGTCACTTAACCCTGTTTGCCTCAGTTTCCTCATCTGTAAAATGAGCGGTAGAAAAAAATGGCAAACCAATCCAAAATCTCAAATGAGGTCATGAAAAGTTGAACCCAACTGAAAATGGGTAAATAACAACAGCAAGAAGAATATCAATAGATGCAACCCATATAAAGGGAAGTTCTTTGAGGTAAATATTTTTTAAGATTGTAAAGGGATACTGATACCAAAGAATTAACAACCACAAGACTACAGTCTCTTCCAAATCTTCCAGTTCTAAATTTTATGATCTCGTTAACAAGCAGTCTACAGAAAGTGCATCTCCTGACTTAAAGGAATATAGTGGACGAGGCTGACAAATAGACTAGGATAGAAAAATGGTTAATGTACACTTTAGAACAGGAAGCAGCTGTAGAATTGTGGTTTGGAAAACTGATGCCTCCCCTCATAAAGCAGGCAAACTATAGGTGCAGATAATATAATCAAACTGCCTATCTTGCTTTTCACAGGGCATGTTCCTTTTGAATTGAATATATTGCATTCCATTGCTGAGCACCTCACATAGTCATGTCAACTAAAACAGTCCTGACCTGTGGCTTGAGATACTATTCATAGCTCTCCTCAAGTCTGTTCATTTGGGTCCAAGATATTATGTCTCCTTGATAGTGGAATCCAATACAACAGGGCTTCTTAAACTTTTTCTACTTATGACACCTTTTCACCTGACAAATTTTTATGTGAT
This sequence comes from Myrmecobius fasciatus, assembly GCA_023553655.1. Classification (NCBI taxonomy): domain Eukaryota; kingdom Metazoa; phylum Chordata; class Mammalia; order Dasyuromorphia; family Myrmecobiidae; genus Myrmecobius; species Myrmecobius fasciatus. Next base: position 27,546 of record JAJPUD010004614.1, on the reverse strand, counting down.
CCCAGATATATAAAACAGGCATACAAATTAAACATTTATTGATAATAAATCATAATTTCATGATCCCCACATTCAGTTATGAGACTATATTGCAACCTGCAGTTTCAGAAACTGGACCATAGAATACCTAGTCTCTGACTATAAGGAGTGGGAGGCATCCTCAAATTACAAGGTGAAATCAGCTAATAAAGAACCTGGCTCCCTATCAGGAGCTGACATGACTGGAAAACAACAGAACAAAATGATGAAAGACATATTTAAATATATATTCACATACATGAATACTACCAGAGTATTATTGGTTCTTAATATTATACCAATCAGGTAAATCCCTATTGGGGTCTTCTCCCCCTCACTCTCTGCCAATATCATTGCCAGTTAATATTCCTTTATGTCATCCAATCAGTGATTATCACCTCAATATAATTTTGACCAGTTGATTTATTCTTAATGTCAAATAACCAAATAATATCAAATAGATACTACAAAGGGATATTTCCTATGAAGATCTACCAAGATCTAAAATAGAAAAAAATCTCCCAAAGTAGGAACTCCCTCTCCTTTACCAACTCAGCTCCTGGGGAAGGTAGCCTCAAGCTTAAAGTGGAGACAACCAGTATTCTTCTTACCCAATTCACTTCTGATTTGGGCATAGCTAATGCCATTTCCTTCCTTGTGGGTCATAGTGTCTTAGTTGCTCAGGTGATTAGTGCCCACTAAAGTGGATGAAACAAGTCGTTTTTCAGAGCTGGCTTCTCACTGTGCTTAGCTTCTATGGCTATTGGCATCTGGGGTGGATTCCAGGTGCTAGATCCTTGGTGGTTCTAATTTTTCAAAGTTTAAAAAGTTACAATCTGGTTTAGTCCATCTTCAATATTTATTTAGTTAACTATAGGAAAGAGTAGTTACAAGAAGAACAGAGGAAACATAGACTTCATGTATTCATGGCTACACAGTGGTCAGGATGAGCCCTGACCAGATACAGCCACATTTGCCACTGGTCCCAGTCATTCCATCTGAAGGCCTGCAGTATTTTTTCCTCCTCACTTGAAAGCTGCCATGGAGATAGAGAGAGAGTTCTTCTCTTAATTTGACATTTTGTATGGTCACTTCTCAGAAGCTATATAAAAGGGAGCTTTGATGCTGCAAAATGAGCCAAAAAGAAAATTAAAGCATCTGTGCATGTTCAAAATCAGGGAATTTGTTATTGTTCAGTTGTTCATTACTCTTCATAACCCCATTTGGAATTTTCTTGGCAAATATACTAGAGTCATTTCCTTTTCCAGCTCATTTTGCAGATGAGGAAATTGAGGCAAATAGAGGTAGGTGACTTGCCTAAGGTCACACAGCTAGTAAGTATCTGAGGCTGTATTTGAACTCAGGTCTTCCTGACTCTAGACCTGGTCCTTTGTCTACTGCTCTAGTTGCCCATAAAACAGGAAAGAATCCCTCTAATATGCACAATCAGAAGCAAGTTCACAAAGCCTCCCAGGTCCTGCTACCAAGCAATGCATATTATGCCTACTCTAAGGACATGGCTCGTCATGGCTGGTTACTCCTTCTATCTCATTCCCTGTTGCTGCTCCATTACTTAGAGAGGAGTCCTAATGATAGATGTCTCCAGATTTCAGAAATTGTTTGAAAATTCCTGAGTAGTTGCTCCGAAGGAGGTGTCCTTAATAGTGCATTTCTCAGAGGAAAATAGAACCATAGAACAGGAAGACATTGTAGCTCAAAGCCTGAAGCCCCGCTGTGTGGAGTTGGGAGATCTGGACCTTTCTATACCTCATGATGCTTCTGTGAGTTGTCAAGAAGATAGTGTCTCTGTATCCTTCTCCATTCTCACTTGAAGCATCCTCCTGCACATTCTGCATTTTAACTCCACTGCTGTGTCTGCTTTTCCTCACAAATGGAACACTATCTCTTTTCTTAATGCCTTGCTTCTTTTCCTTCCTCATCTTCATTTCTTGGCAAACCTGACCTCTCAAGATTCAACTCAAATTATTTGTGGAAATATGTATAGAAGAATGGCACACATTTAACAACTATTGAATTACTTGCTGTCTAGAGGAGAGGGTGGGGTAAGGGAGGGAAAATTTTAGAACACAAGATTTTGAAAATTACCCATGTATATATTTTGAAAATAAAAAGCTTTAATTAAAAAAAAGTTTCAACTCAAATGCTACCTTCTGTAGGGAAGTCTTTCCTGCTTATCCCAAACTTTTGAGACTTCCCTTTGAGAAAATTTTCTTGCTACTTTTTAAATATCTTGATTCAAACCTGCTTAGTTAAATATTGGGTTACCAGCTATGCACCCTAATGATCCAGGGAATAGAGCACTGCACTTGTAATCAGGAGCACTTGAGTTCAAACCTTAGCTGTGTGACCCTGAGCATATTACTTAACTTTTTCTGCCTCAGTTTCCTCAACTGTAAAATGAGTATACTAATAGGTTCTGCCTCATTGTTATTATTATTGATTATTATTACCATTTTAATTATACTGTCAATTAATATCATTATTAAATGAGATAATATTTGTAAAGTGCTTAGCGCCATGCTTAATGGCGCTTAATAAATGATTGTTTCTTTGTTCCCTTTCTGCCATGAGAATGGAAGCTCCTTTAGCCCAGGAATAGTGTTTTTGCCTTTCTTTGTATCCCTAGTGTTTAGCTTGACTAACAAAGCTTAAAGATGTGCTTATTTGTCATTGACTGATTGATTAAATAGAAAATATTTGTATGGTCATCTAAAAGGTGTTTATCTTCCAGGAGAACTTTTCTTAGTGAATAGAATGGGGTATTTGACTGTTTTCTGTTTGCTGTGTTGTTTTTTAAAATTTATCTTTATGAGTATTTTGATTCTTATTCATTTTCTGTGGTGGTGAAAATAAAAACCTGTCCCATACCTGTTCCTGTTCTTGAACACTGAGTATATTTGCAGCTAGGGACACTATTATTCCTTTATGGAGAAGGCTTAGATATAGAACATTTCTGATCTTTGTTTTAGAGATAGCTCTAGGATTTTACTCTGGGATGGGGGTAGACTGTAAAGCCAAAGGTGTAAACTGATTCCTCTGGGATTTATCTCCAAAGATTGAACTGGTCCAAGTGAGCTCAGAGTTCTTGGGTGCAGAGGTATCAGCTCAGGAGAGACGATTGTCACATATACACAATAAGATCTCCAAGCATACATTAGAAATCGATAAACACCACAATTCAAGGTTTAATTTATTGTTTTGTTAATTGTCTGAACTTAAGAAAGTGGGAGAGGGTAGATTAATAATGCAGATTAAACTCAAAAGTGTGCCATACTTCCCTCCTCTCCTCATCCCCCTGCTCCCCAGAGAGTCAATTATTAGTATTTGTCAGTGACAACAGGGTTAACACACCCCTGCCCCTATGCAACAAATAATTTAAGGAAATACAGAAAACTCTTTATAAAATAATGCACAGTAAATCTATAGTCATATAAAGAATTACTAAATCACTAAGTAATTACTAAATTACTTTTGATTAGAGAAATTCAAATTAAAACAACTGAGGTAGCACTTCACAGCTATCAGACTGAATAATATGATGAAAAAGGAAATTGATGAATGTTGGAGAGGACACTAATGCATAGTTTGGAAAACTGTGAATTGTAGAGCAATTTGGAATTATGCCCATAGATCAAAGAAAGGGGGGAAAAGATTAACATATAGCAGCTCTATTTGTGGAGGCAAAAAATTGGAAATGGAAGGATTACCCATCAATTATGAAATGACTGAACAAGTTGTGGTATATGAATGTAATGGAATCCTATTGTGCAGTAAGAAATGAGCAGGCAGATTTTAGAAAAAACCTAAAAAGACTTCTATGAACTGATGCAAAGTGAAATGAATAGAACTAGTAAAACATTGTAGGCAGTAACAGCAACATTTTTTTGTGTGATGATTAACTATGAATTATTTAACTCTTATAAATACAATAATCTAAGACAATCATAAAGGACTCATGGAAAATGTTATCCACATTCCAATAAAGAACTGAGTGAAGATTGAATCAAATTATTTTCACTTAGTTTATTTTTTCATTTTTTTTCTTTTTGGTTTGCTTCTGATTTCACTATTGTGAAATGGAAATATGTTTTATATGATTGAAAATATATAACCTATATGAAAATTACCTAAAATTACCATTTTAGGAAGAGGGGAGGAGAGGAAGAAGGAAATTTTGAGGGAGAAATCCCTCAAAATCTTCTAAAAATGAATGCAAAAACTGTCTTGTCTTTACATATAATTGGAAAAATACTATTAAAAATAAATGCAAAATGCGTAATTTAAAAAACACCAGCAGAACCAGAAGAACACAGTATACTATGATCCCATAGGAGGAAAAATAGATAATGAGAATCCTGCTAGACACTTAGAGGTAATGAAATATAAGTTATAACATTTTATAAGATAACAATTTGTTAATAAGTTCAATGTAAGTATAGTTGACTTCATTCAAGTTTATATTATTTATAATAAATAGTTTATTAAAGAAGAGATAGTCAAGTGTCAAATGCTATATAGTTCCAGGACTCTCTCTCTATCTCTAATCCTCTCCCCCCAACCTGCTATTAATTCTCTGTCCTACTACTATGCAAATAAACAGCAAACATGACTTTGATCATTCATACAACCTGATTAAGTCCAGTATAAATATATTTTCTCTTCCTTTCTTTTATGTTGGTCAGTTGTATTTACACTGAGGAATTTGAAAAACAATAAACAAATAAACATTACTCCTTCTCTCAATGCAATTTCCTAACCAGAAATAAGAACAACAAAAAAAGAATGATGTGGATAATTAATGATGAGATCATAGAATTTTTTTTATTAAAGCTTTTTATTTGTATAACATATGTATGGGTAGTTTCCCAGCATTGATCTTTACAAAGCTTTCCATTACAAATTTTACCCCCAGTCTCCTCCCCTCCCCTAGATGGCAGGAAGTCCACTACATGTTAATAATGTTGAAATACTTGACAAGTTATGCAAGAAAAATCCTATCTACAAGAAAAAAAAAGAAAATCAGAGAAAGGCAACACAATACAAGCAAGATCATAGAATTTTAAAAAGCTTTTCTAGGTCCTTAGAGGTCAACTGTGCTGATCTACACTTAAACAAGAATTTTCTGAGAACCCATTCAAATAATCATCCAACCTCTACTTGAAAATCTTGAAAATCCCAAAGTCATAGTGTACACCTGTAAACCTTGCTTCTTGAGTGGTTGAGGCAAGGGAATAAATAGCTTGAGTTTCAGGGTTCTGTGCCTCAATAGGGCTAAAAGCTAATTGGGTTTCCATACCAAATCTGGTACTACTAAGGGGCCAAAATGGAGGGTAGGAAAGTCACTTGGTTGAATACCTAAAGAAGGACAAAACAGCCCTGTCTACAAATGGAACAGATTAAAAACTTATGGGAGTGGCAGCTGTCCTTTCATCTTGGGAGAGATAGAGATCTGATCTTAAAAAAACAAAACCAAACAACAATAACAGCAAAAACCTGCCTCTATTACACTCCCAGGCAATGTATTTCACTCTGGAATGATTATATTTGGGGAGTTGTTTTATTTTATATGTTTAGCAGAGATTCAGCATGTTATTGGACCATTCACTAAACAAGGAATATTTGTTCCCATGGGGCTTTGGAGTCACTTATGAGCCTCTTGACCTATTAAAAAGATTCAGAAGATAATCTCAGAGTTACTGTTGATTGACATGAGATTTATAACTTAGCTTATGGAGTACTAAGAGGAATTCAGATAACTAGGGAACCTACAGAGCTCTAGAACTAGCCCTAGAGAGAGTGGTAGGCCTGGAGTCAGGAATACCTAGTATTAAATACTGCCTTAAACTTTAATTAATTGTGTGACTCCAGGCAAATCACTTTACCTATGTCTGCCTCAGTTTCCTTATATGTAAAATGAGGATAATATAGTATCTCCTTATAAGGGTAGTTGTGAAGATAAAGTGTAAAGCACTTTGCAAACCTAAATTTATTTATACCACATCCACATACGTGTGTATAGATTGTATGTATGTGTGGGTATGTGAATGTGTGTATATCTATACACACACATATACATACATAATTATTATCAGTTATAATAGAGAAGGAATGAGTCAGTGTGTCAATTGGAGAAAAGTTTGATAATGGGAGCTTGGAAAGAACAAATAGAATGAATGAATAAAGAGAGAAATCTGTGGGCATGTGTCAGAGAGAGATAGAAAGAGAGATATTGAATATTAGGGCCAGAGTATCCATTAAGCTGTGATCCAAGAGAGGCAATGTTTGAATTGATGTGCACTCTAAACATCCCCAAACTACAGAAGAGCAATGATGAGTAGTTATTAATCAGACTTAATCTCATGTTATTTATTTGAATTGGACATTTTCTGAGTTTTTTCTTAGCTCATTTGGAAAAGTGAGTGCCTCCCAGGGATAGGATGACTGAGGTCATGGGACTTACTTGACAGTTTTGTGACAATATCATGCAGAAATCTGCTGTCTGTATAATTTCCACCTACTATTCCTAGTACTGCTTTCTGGGGCCAAATACAAGTTTAATTCCACATGACAGACCTTCAAATACTTGAAGACAGCTATCATATCCTTGCCTCCCCTCCTTCCATCCTCAGATAAATTTCATCTTCTCCAGGCTAGGTTATCTCCAACATTAAGTACATTTGTGAATTTTTCTTTGATATTTAACCTGAGACCTGAAAAAAGGATATATTCCTCATGAGTTCATTGTAAAATGCTATGGCTAATCTTTTTTTTTTTAAAGACTGAGCTTGCCCTTTGATAGACAATGCAACAAATATTCTGATTAGATTACTTACTGATTAGAGAAATAAATTGCTTTTACCTCAGAAAAAAATCAAGATCAGCATGTTCTTCTAGAAAGAGACTTTTCTGAGTGCCAGATACTAAGGTTTGTAATACAGAGACCATCCTTATGCCTTGGGGGGAAAATTTCCCAAGATTTACAATACTGTATTTCAGTGTGACACATTTTGGAGCAGAAGCCCAGTTTTACTCACTTCTACCTGTTAGTCAGGATTGGTCTTTTCCTTTCTCCTATTACTGTGCCCTGAATTTCTTTTTCTCTAGATGCTACAGATAAACAAGCAGCATTGAAATATATTTGTGCAAATTTCAGAATGTAAACTTAGATGCTCTTCTAGAGAGATGATAGGGATTTAGTTTGGCTTTTATCTATTTACTTCTTTTTTGTCATCAGTAATCATCATTAAATGACTAATGCTATTTGAAAGGTCAGCTCATGAAAAATTAATTTGTTAATTCAACTGGGTTTTCTATGTAGGATGGCAGCAAGAATAGATAAAGAATTGTGGTACCTCTGGAAACTGTGAAGTAGAAGACTTACATGAACTGATGTAAAATGGAGGGAGCAAAACTTAGATCAAGGATCAAATATGATTCCTGAGGACTTGTGATGAAACACATGAGTCTCTTGATATAAAGTGATAGATACAGAGTACACATGGAAACATATTTTTGAGAGGCCATGTCTAATGCAGAATTTTTCTTCTTGACTATTCATGTTATAGGGTTTCATTTTTCTTACTTTCTCTTAGGTGGAGGGAAGCAAAGATTCAAAGGCAGATCTTTATTTGAAAAAAATGTTAAGTATATAACAAATGCAAAAAACACTATATATATATATATTATGCTAATAGAATCTCAGAGATAGGAAGAAGTCAGAGCTTATAGAAGTCTCATGGCACAATGGAAAGCAGGCTTGTTCTGGAGTCAGAAAGCCTAAGTTTGGATTTTGTCTCTACCATTTATTGAACCTAACCTGATTTCCTTAGGGATACCTTCTGATTTTAGATCTGTGATCCTATTCCAAAACTCTGGAGCCAAGCAAAATAGGTCAAACTATCCTTTATAATATGACCTATCAAATACTTGGAGATAGTTGTAAAATCACTCCTACGACTTCTCATATCTTCTTTAAGCATGTTCTCAAGACCTCTCACAATTATTGATGTCCTTGAGAGACTTCCTAAAATGTGTCCCTAAGAACCAAATATACTCCATCTTTAGTCTGACCAGGGTAGAGTATAACAAGTTGTCATTTTCTTCATTTTAGGCACATATTTATCTTAATGAAGCATTTTTGGCTAGAGCATAGTCCACTAAAATGCAACTATTATACCTTGCTTGTCCTAGAATTTCACATTTATTCCCATTACATTTCATCCTATAAGATTTGACTCATTATTCTAGCTTATTAAGATCTTTCTGGATACTTTGTCAACTAATATGTTAATATTCATCCCAGTTTTATATCAACTGCACATTTGACAAATATGCCATCTATAGCTTCTTCAAACTCCTTAATAAAAAATATTGAATCACATTAAGACTAGGGAAATCCATTAAACCAACAACCAAGTTGTCATCTATTCATTCATAATTACTTTTTTGGATCCCTTAATGCAATTAGTTTCATTTCTTCCTAACTGTGCTCTCAACAAGCCCACATTCTTCCATCTTGTCCACAAGAGTAGAAAGAGAGATTTCACTAAAAGCCTTGTTAAAAATCTAAGTACACTATGCCTACAGAATAATTTAATCTATTAAGTCTAAAAACTCTAACAAAAAAGAAAATGAGGTTAGAGCCAGGATCTTATCTTAATGAACCCATGCTGGCTTTTAATGATCATCACTTCCCTGAATAAATGCTTAAAAACTATCCCTTCAAAAATATATTCTGAAATTTTCCCAGTAGCTAAAATTAAGTCACCAATCTGTGATTCACAATCTCCACTATCATTCCTTTTTTGAAATTTAGGGCATCCAATGAAGGTGGCCTAGCTGTGCCAGAACTATATTATAAAGCAGCAGTCATCAAAACCATTTGGTACTGACTAAGAAACAGGGTAGTTGATCAGTGGAATAGGTTAGGTTCATAGGACAAAATAGTCAATAACTATAGTAATCTAGTGTTTGACAAACCCAAAGACTCCAGTTTTTTGAGATAAGAAAGAACTCACTATTTGACAAAAACTGCTGGGAAAATTGGCAGAAACTAGGCATTGACCCACACTTTATACAATATATCAGGATAAGGTCAAAATGGTCCATGATTTAGACATAAAGAGTGATATTATAAGCAAATTAGAAGAGTATAGGATAGTTCACCTCTCAGATCTGTGGAGAAGGAAGGAATTTGTGATCAAAGAAGAACTGGAACTCATTATTGAACACTAAATAGATAATTTTGAATATATTAAGTTGAAAAGTTTTTGTACCAACAAAACTAATGCAGACAAGATTAGAAGGGAAGCAATAAATTGGGGAAACCTTTTAAGAGTTCTGATAAGGGCCTCATTTCTAAAATATATAGAGAATTGGCTCAAATTTTAAAAAATTTAAGCCATTCTCCAATTGATAAATGGTCAAAGGATATGAACAGACACTTTTCAGATGAAGAAATTAAACCATTTCTAGTCATATGAAAAGGTGCTCTAAATCACTATTGATCAGAGAAATGCAAATTAAGACAACTCTGAGATATCACTACACACCTCTCAGATTGGCTAAGATGATAGGAAAAAATAATGATAAATGTTGGAGGGGATGTGGGAAAACTGGGATACTAATACATTGTTGGTGGAATTGTGAATGATCCAGCCATTCTGGAGAGAAATTTGGAACTGTGTTCAAAAAGTTATCAAACTATGCACACCCTTAATCCAGCAGTGTTTCTAATGGGCTTCTATCCCAGAGAGATCTTAAGATCTCTTGAGGAGGGAAAGGGACCCACATGTGCAAAAATGTTTGTGGAAGCCTTTTTTGTAGTGACAAGTGACATTGTGTGGATGCCCATCAGTTGGAGAATGGATGAAGAAGTTATAGTATATGAATGTGATATAATATTATTGTTCTATAAGAAACGACAAGCAGGGTGATTTTAGAGAGGCCTAGAGAGACTTACATGAACTGATGCTAACTGAAATGAATAGAACCAGGAGAAAATTGTATACAGCAACTACTAGATTATACGATGACCAATTCTGATGGATGTGGCTATTTCCAACAATGAGATGATTCAGATCACAATAATCTTGTGACGAAGAGAGCCATCTACACCCAGAGAGAGGACTGTGGGAACTGAGTATCGACCACAACATAGCATTTTCAATCTTTCTGTTGTTGTTTGCTTGAATTTTATTTTCTTTCTCAGTTTTTTCCCTCTTCATCTAATTTTTCTTGTGCAGCAAGATAACAGTATAAATATGTGTATATATATATGCATACATATTGGATTTAGCATATGTTTTAACATTAAAAAAATAAATTCAGGACATCTCTACTTTTAATCTAAGGCACTTGTGTTAACAAATTTTCAAAAACTTCTGACACTGACTCTACAATCCAGTTTGTTCTACATCTTGGAATAGACATCATCAAGCCTTGGTAACCTGAGCTCATCAAAAGCAGCAAGGTATACTTTTATGATCCAACTTCCTTGGATTCCAACTTCCTTGTTCATGTTCTATTCTTTCCAGTCCAAAGATTATTATCTTTGTTGCAGGAAACAGTAACTATTTAATTTGAGGAGCTAAATGATATCTCACCATTACCTTACTTATCTCAAAGAGTGACCACATTCCTTCTCTTATAAAAATGCTTTTTTTCAATTATAAACTTAATAAACATGAGCATTTTCACATAGAAAAGAACAGAACAAAAAACAGGATTGTCTATGAAGTCATGAATTCAGGTGGACATTGTTGTTGGTGGTGGTGGTCCTTCACTCTCAAAGAAGATCATGACATCAGAGAGGTGATGCCATGACATGCAAGTGAACTGGATTTGAGTGTGAGAGAGGTCACTTTCCTCACTTTCTCCTCCAGAACCATATGAATCCAATGGCCAGATATAGATCAGAACGACTGGTGATAGCCCTGGAATTCAGGTACATAGTGCAGTGGACAGAATGCTAGTCTTGGAGGCCAAATCCTTCTTTAGACATATACTAGCTGTGTGAACCTGAGTAAATAATTTAATATCTCTTAGCTTTAGTTTTCTTATCCATAAAATAAGGCAATTGGATTTGATGGCTTCTAATAAATCTTATGGTTCTAAGTCTATAAAATTTGTTCCATACAATTTCTTTTTAGTATATATTAAATTTAATGTGATAAAGTAACTCTAATCTATTTGTGTTCTCTTCTGAACTTCCTTCTGCCCTCTTCTGTATATTTGGATATTTCACTGATTTTTTTATGTCATAGTTGCTATCTACTTATTGCCCTTCCCTTTCAACTCTTTCTCTCAATAAAAACATTCTCCAGTAATAAATGAGTATACTCAAGGAAAACAAATTCACACATTGACCACATATGAAAATCTAAATCTCATTCCATACCTACAATCCATCACTGCTCTGCAAGAAGTTGGAATCATGCTTCACTATCACTTTTCTAGCCTCCTGATTGGTCACTGAATCTTGCCCATTCTTTGATTTTTCTTTTGCCTACAATTTAGCTTAAATTTTTTTCGATATGTATATATAACTAGCATCAATTAGTTCTAAGCTTTATAACTCAAGACTACTCCTATAGGATTACTCTTTTTATTCCAACTTACTGATTCTTTCTACCCTCTTCCATAATTATCTTTTAAAAGTTATAATTTAGATTTTGAATTTCCTATACATATACATTAATCTCATTTAAACAAATTTCTCTTTTGTCATCAGAAATGTTTATGCAATAAGAAGTTCATTCTTGAGAGCCTCACTGTATCTTTCATCTCTTGAAGGATGAAATCATCATCAAAGCATATCTCTTTTTTAAAGAGAGGGGAAATCCCCATTACTATTATTCCTCTGTGTTAGATCTGTGATTTGTTTCTTATACTCATTATTCATTTCTTCTTTCTAATGAATTGGTCTGTGCTATGTTCCCAGTACAATTTCATTTCTTTCCTCACCCAAAAGTTCTTCATTATTTTCATTACTACCTTTATGTCAAGATTTTCCCATGTCAATATATCTTCTTAATATGTAATGCTATTCCTACTCCATTCTCTTTTTATCTATTGTTTCCTTTGAATATGATATATCTTACCAGTGACATATATATTATAGCCATAGGTTTCATCTCACTAAGTTTCAGTAATATCTGTGAAATACACTTTATATTTTTGCTTATTTATTTAATTTTTTTGAATATTCATTTTTAAATTTTGATTTCTCAAATCTCTCCTTCCCGCCACCTCTTCTCCCACGCATTGAGAAGGAAAGCAATGTAATACTTGTTATACATACAAAGTCATGTAAAACACATTTCCATATTAGCCATGTTGCAAAAAAAAAAAGCAAGAGAAATAAAGTGAAAATATATGCTTCAATGAATTTATCTTTTTGTATTATAATATATAATTTATCTATTTTAGGGGGTATATCCAGATCTGATAATTTCACTTCCCCACTCCAAAACCTTCAATGGCTCTGTGTTGCCTAGAGGGTAAAATTCAAATGTCTTAACTTGGTAGTAAAGATCTTTTAATAACCCTGGTTCCCACTTTTACAGAGATATTTCATACTTCATGAATGCATTCCAATCAACTTGGAGTACCAGTCATTCTTTGAATTCAATATTCTATTTCCTGCCTTCATGCATTTGCACAAATCATTTCCCATGCTGAATATAGTCTGTTCTCAACTTCTCTTCTCAAGACCCTTATTTTCCTTCAAAACTCAATTCATGTATAATGTCCTCTGGGAAGTTGTTTTTGATTCTCAAATTAGTAATGTTTTCTTCTTCAATGTTCTGTACTATACTTTTTTTGGCACGTATATACTGTGTCTCCTTAATAGTGCATAAGCTCTTGGACAATGAGGGAGGTTGTTTTTACCTTTGTATCTACAATGCCTAGTAGGCAATTAATACTTTTTTAAAATAAAAATTCAAAAAAGTAGTCACTTATGAATTATTTGACCTCTTAACTGATATCCTTCTCCCAATAGTGTGTATTATAGTCTCTGTGGAATCTGCTATTTTCTCTCCATTTTGAATTTAAAACCTTGTTAATCAGATTCAGAAATCTCTAGAAAAACATTTTTTTTTATCCATCCTTCTTAGCTGCATGTCATTCCTATGTTTTAAGTCATGGCCAAAATGCAAATATCCTTTTTAAATGTCATCTTTTTAATCAGCTCTTTACTTCTCCAATTCACCTTTGTCTTTTGAAACCTTTAATCTGCAGCAGTGATGAAAGTCTTACCTGTCTTTCTTAATTTTTTTTTTGTCTAGGACTTCATAATGCCTAGCAATGCTTTCCAAGTTTCTTGCAGTGATATCATTTGTTCCCATAAGAATCAACAGAGATAATCATCAGATCTGAAAAGTCTTGAAGTGACTTTTTATATGTTCAATCAATCAATTAATGTATAAGCAACTGTGATGTTCTAAGTACTATACTAAGCATTGGAAATACAAAGATAGAAATGAAACACTCCCTGCCATTGAGGAATTTCTATTCGTTTGGAGGAGACAGCATATATACATGTAAGTTTATATCAAATAAATAAAGGTTAATGTTGGGGGATAAAGCACTAGCAGTTGAACTTTGAAAGAAGCTAAGGATTCTAGAAGTGGGGATGAAGAGAAGACTTTTCAGTGAGCCTATGAAAAGGCACAAGATAAGAAATAGTCAGGTGTTGAGACCAGTAAGAAGGCCAGTTTGGTTGGTCAGGTCCAGAATAAAAGTACAGTCTTTTTGGATTACAGAGTATATGGAGAGTACTTTTGAGAAAGAGTTTAGAGCCAAGGTATGAAAATGACTTCTTGGATTTATGCTTTGGAATAGGGAATATTGTTTATGTTGGCTTGATATGTATCTCCCTCATCAGTCAGTAAGCAACAAACATTGATTAAGCACATTGAATGTCCCAGGCTCTAGGAATACAAAAATATGACCTAAGAATGACAGTTCATGTCTCCAAAAAGCTTACATTCGAATGGAAAATATAAAAGGGAACTGAGAAGCAAGGGGTTGGGGGAGAAATTGTCCAGGATGGGGTATGGTGATTAATTTCAGCTTCATAGCAGGTAGCTGTCAGTCAACACTGCTCGTCACTTTCTCCTTTGACCAATACTGGATATATTTTTTTTTTTTTGCTGAGGCAATTGAGGTTAAGTGACTCGCCCAAGGTCACACAGCTAGGGAATGTTAAGTATCTGAGACCAAATTTGAACTCAGGTCCTCCTGACTTCAGGACTGATGCTCTATCCACTGTGCCACCTAGCTGCCCCTAAGCTGGATAACTCTTGTGAGAACACTTGTAAGTGCATCATCATTAAGTGAAGAGGAAGAAAGTTTTTTGTTTTTTTTTTTACAGAGGATTCGTTTCTGTTTCCTATGGAAAAAGCTTCACATGTGTTACAAAGTTCCCTCTTCTCTTCTCCATATCACATTTATCTACTCTACAGTCTCCTGATAGGATTCACTTCTGCTTTATGAGATTCCTTTTTTCATCTTTAAAATTCCCCTCCTCCTAGCTGTGTGACCCTGGGAAAGTCACTTAACCTCAATTGCCTCAGAAAAAATATTCCCCTCCCCCCCATTCTTTCAAGGAACATTTCATCTTCCCTGATATGCTGTGAGAAAGACCTTTAGGGTTTTAGGGGACTTCAAACTTACTCTGAATCAACAGTGTGCCTTGACAGTAAAAAACAAACAAATCTATTGTTGTCCTAGGCTGCCTTAGGAAAGGAATTGCGTTCACAGTGAAAGAGTGAATAGTTTCACTCTATCCTCCCTTGTCCAGTACACATGTGGGTAGACTCTGTTCAATTCAGGGAACTACATTGTAGGAAAAATGCAGAAACAATGTAGCATGTGCCGAAGAAGCCTAGGCTTGTAAAAGGACTGTAGAATAAGCCATATGGGTTCTTGTTGAAGGAAATGGGGATGCATGAGGAAAACATGATTTAGATGAGACATGATGTCCATCTTTAAGTCTTTGAAAGGTTGTAATATGGAAGAGGGACTAGACTTATTCTGCTCGTTCCTTGAAGATTAAGCCTGAAGCAAAAGAAGCTGAGGGGAAATAGATTTAGGCTTTAATTAGGTAGGACAGGCTGTGTTGCTGAGCTGCCCTACCTGCCTCCATCAGCCAGGAGTGCTAACTCAGGGCTTGACTGCTTTGGGGTTGTTCCTGACTACTTTGGGCTAGCCATGCATGACTCAGCAATGAAGGATTTGAACACTTTGGTGATGACTAAGCAATCTCTTTATTGAGAATTGAGCAGGAAGGGCCACTGACTGACTCAGTAAGTATTTAAAAGACAGTAACTTGCCCTTATGTGTCTCTTTTATTCCTCTTTGGGGATGTCAAGTCTAGCTGACTCTGTCCCTGGAAGAAGTAGGGGAGAAAGTGGCTGCTCTTCCCCTACCATGGCAGAATTAGAGACTTCTACCACATGATAGCTTGGGCAGACACTCAGCTAGGAGAGCTGAGCCTGTGTCTTGGGGTCCCTGGCTGCCTTTTCTGTTTTGTGCTTTGTGAATATAGGTGAGTCAACAAGGATCCTGAGAGATGGAGGTATCTAGCTAGTGTTGGAGGCAGCCTCGTGAGTTTGGAGATCCTGGGTCCCTTCATCAGATACCTGGCATCAGAGAGAGTTGTTTTTTTAGACAGAAACACCACTGGCAGGGAGAGAACCAACTCTTGCCTTGGCTTGCCAGAATATATGGATTTTGAGGGGAGATAGTACAGAGTTAAGGTAAAAATGCCTATTCAGCAGTTCTACAAACTGCTAATATTCTAGTGTTGAAATCTCAACCTCCCAATAGAGTATGGCAGTAGTTATTACTGTCATTTGTTTAAGTTTTTATTTATATACCCTTAGAAGAGCCTTTTGTCTTTTACCTTATTCATATTGGACATTGAGTAACTCTCTCCTTTAGCTAAACCTAAGTTTAAGAAAAAAAAATTTCTCCCTGGGACACCAGATTGGTGGGTAAAATAGCTAAAGAATGAGAAAAAAAGAGTTTAAACTGCTTTTAGGTTATGAGGCTTTTTTAGAGCAACTCAGTCTAGACCATGTGCATAAGATCAGAGTAGATGGGATCCTTAATGAAGAGGGAGAGGGCTCAATCTCTTGGGCCCACCAGTAGTTGCAACTGGTAGATAAGGAAAACCTTTGTCATAATTGTGGCTAGCCAAAAATTGAATGGCTTGACTTAAAAGGTGGTGGGTTTCCCCTCATGGGAAATCTTTGTGAAGAAGCAACACAACTGCTTGTTGAGGATATTAAAAAAGGCATTATCAGTCTGGTCCACATTAGGCAGCTAGGTGGCCAGTGGATAATGTCAGGCCTAGAGTCAAGAAACCCTATGTTCAAATGTGACCTCAGATACTTACTAGCTGTGTGATTCTGTGCAATTCATTTAATTCAGTTTGCCTCAGTTTTTTCATCTATAAAATGATCTGGAGAAGGAAATAACAAATCTTTTCAGTAACTTAGCCAAGAAAACCTCAAATGGGGTCATGAAGACTTGAACTTGACTGAAAATGGCTGAACAACAGCAAAAATTATTTTAATTCATTAGATTCTATGACAATATCTAACTCATATGATGAAATGGAAATAAGAGTTAAACTATGAACAGGAGACAAGGTTTTCTGGTTTGGTTTTTTTCGTTTTTGTTTTCTTACATTTGCTTCTGACTGCATCCTTCAATAAATAACAATCTCTTTGAATCCCAGTTTCCTTATTTATAAAATATGAGGGTTAAACTAGATGATTTCTAAGGTCTCTCTAGCTTTCAAAGTCTTTGATTTTATGAATTTTTCTTGGAGTCTGATCTCTTCTGGGATGACTGAGACTGGAGCCAAGTCTGGCATCAAAGGCTCCGGGTCTGCTTTCTCCAGCTGTTATAGCTTCCACTTACCCTAATTAAAGAGATGGCCTTGCCAGTCCCTTTGGCTAATCTCAGCAAATGCCTTCTGCCGCCTTCCCTGCATCTCTCTCTAGTCACCTCACTGAACATTCATGATTCTCATATCTTTTTTTTTCATAAGCATAAACTGAAAAAGAATGCTTATAGTCACATTGTACTCTGATTGGGACTGCTTCTCCTTATTCATATATTTTTCTCTACTTGACTCATTTTCTTCCTTAACTCATAACTTTTAAAATGTGTCACTTGTGTTATTTCTACTTTGTATTATGATGAATTTCTTTCTAATTAAACAGTATAATAGCTAACATATGTATACATACATACATATATAAAGAGAGAGGAAGGGGAGGGAGGGAAAAGGAGAGAGGGAGAGGGAAAGAGGGAGGGAGGGAGAAAGAGAGGAAAAAGAAGAGGAAAAGAGGGAGAGAGG